>VOSG01000061.1:99821-120748 GCA_009761265.1 Halicephalobus sp. NKZ332
AAATTGATTTTTCCTTAATCTAATATCAATAGAAGCTAGAGTTGGTTTTCGTTCTTTAATTGATCTTTCTACTATTAAAATTTATTTATTTCCCCTTGATCTATTTTTACTAAAAACTTAAATTTTTTTCTTTTATTGACTATCAACGAAAAATCGAAATTTAATTTTTTGTCTCTAATCCATTGTTCCTAGAAGGTTGAAATTTATTATTTCTTTGATTGATCATCATTAAAAAGCTGGAACTTATTTTTATTTGATCTATTTTCACTGAAGTTATTTTAGATTTCGAAATAACTTTATTTTCATTTTCCTTTCTATTTTTACTCTTTGTGAATCACAGTTCAAAATCTCCAGAAACCCGCCAAAGGTTTTGATTGTCACATTTTTCTAAATCAAGGTCTTTTTTGTTCAATTCGACTTCCGACTTTCCGATTTTTCGAGTTCAAAAGTTTTGAATATTTTAACTTTTTGGTTTTTTGATCCTTAAAATATCTAAATTTTAATTTTTTTTATTAAAAGTTAAATAATGTACTGTATTTCAGAATTGAACGCCCGTCAACATCGGCGATCGCCGATGTCTCGAGAAGGCGGTGATTCGCCCTCCAACTCTGAGTACTCGATTTCTGAAATTGCCGCTTCTGCTTTCAAAAATAAAGAAGATGCCAAGAAAATTGCTCAATTTATTGAAGAGGTTAGTTTTAATTAGTTTTAAAAAATTGGAATTACTTTTGAAAATTTTAAAACCATCCCTCTTCTTCAATCTTTCTCACGAGAAAGGAGTGAATTTCTAAAAACCACTTCATTAAAAATTTGCAAAATATACTAAGTACTTCTGAAAGCTTCCAGGATTATATGGAAATAAAATTCTATACTTTCCGATCTCAATTGGAAATTTTTTTCAATCAAAACTCTTTTACATTTCAATTTTTATAATAGTGCAATCGCGAGAATTTTGATGAAAAAATTCTTGATTTTTATTTATTAGGAGGACATTTTTCGAGAAAAATAATTTAATTATCGAAATCCCGTTAAATCCAGAATTGAAAGAAATGACATATTAATTGATTAATCAATGGGCGATGAAATTTAAGTACTTATAATGAGATTTAAACATTCATAAAAATTGATTAAAATATTCATATATAAGCCAATTAAAAACTTGAATATTTATAAATTAGCCGATCATTGTTGATCTTTTTATTAGTTCTCGATAGAATTGAAATCAAAATTAAGTCTATTGTTGAATTAAAACGGGGACAAACGGGACATAACCAGGGTCCTTGGTTTATTTAAAATTCCTTTCCTTTCGTATAAACGAAAAATCGCTTTCTGACGGAAGCTTTATTGATTTTCTCAATGATTGAAGAAGACGATTTTGTTAAAATTATTGTAGGTTATATCATTTTTAAAATTGTATAATTAAGATTATGAAGAGTTTATATGATTAAAATAACCAAAATTTTCAGAAAGAGAAAGACCTCGAACTCGCTGCTACGATCGGGAAATCGTTGTTGGATCAAAACAAGGAACTTCGAGAAAGAAATGAATTTTTGGAAGAATCTCTGAATTTTTCCAATGACACAATAACTCAGTTGAAACACCAGCTTCAACAAAGAAGTTCCCTTCTCCACGCTGTATGTGATCTTGAAGAAGATCTTTATGAAGAACAACAGATTCAAAGAGAAAGCAAAGCTGTGGAGAATCTCCAAAATAAAGTGAAACAATTGGAAAAAGAAAACGATTCCTTGAAAGTTGAAGCAAATTCTTTGAAGGAGTTTGTCTGTGAATTGGAACTTCAAAGTCAAGAAAAAATCGACGAATATTTAAAACAACTGGAAAATGCAAATTTGAGAATAGCGAAGCTACATAATCAAATAACAGAGAAGAACATAGAATGCAATGCTCAAGCGACGGAAATCCAGAAACTCGTCAAGGATATCCATCAAAGAAAAATGAACGAATCGAGTGTAAGTTGATTTTTTGATAAAATATAAGAATCGTTACAAAGAAATATTCTTATTGATACTTTTTTATTAACTAAATTATATTCATATATCAATTTCCAACTTTCTTCATATATTAATTTTCTCAAATGCTAATTTTCAGCTCCAAACAACAACTATCGGACTCCATCAGCAACTAACAGAAGCAGTAAGTGCACATGGTCAACTGAAGGAGGAGATTCTGAATCTTCAAGAAGTATACACAGACGTAAGAGCGAAGCTTCATGAAGCAGAAGAAGAACTCGGGAGATATAGATTGAAAGCTCCTCCTCATCGCTCGGGGTCGACAGATTCTCTATACGATAGTCTTGCGAGTGAAATGGAAGCTAATGACAGCGGATTTTTTGGGACTCCGATGATTTCTGCAAGAACAGATTCGAGACAAAGTTCGACAGATTTTTACTCTCCTGGAAGTAATCTTCAGGAGGAAATGGAAAAAATGAAGAAAGTAGAACCTATCGATGAAAATTGCTCTTTCGAAGTTCCTTCAAAGGTTTTGATAGAATCTGTGAGGAGAAACAACAGGAGACTGAGAGAGAAAAGTCCGAGTCTCGCGGAGGAACTCCTTCCGGCGATGGTCAAGGAGGCTCAAGAAGCTCAGAATCAAGTCAAAAGTGACGAAAATCAACTTCAAATTACCCAGAACCAAATTGAAAACGATCAAAATCAAGTTACAAACGACCTTGGCCAACTTCAAAGAGTTTCGAATCAAGTTAAAGAGCATCAGAAACAAGTTAGACACACTCCGAAACAGTTGGAATCCATCGAGGAGCTCAATACTCCGGTAGAAAATGTTTCTATTGAAAACTCTCTCCTGAAAATCAGAGAAGAAACTCCGAAAGTTAATGAAAGAAGGAATGCGACGAGATCCGAAACTTCAGAAAGTGACCCAGAAGATCCAGAATTGAGGTTCATAGAAGAAGAATGCCTCCCTTCGACCTCTTCCAACGTTGGCCAAATCCAGAAAACTTTCAGAGACTCCAGTTGTTCCCCGATTCCTCTCATAGGATGGCAAATCGTCGAAAAAAGTTCGCTTTCGAAATCTCCGAGATCGATTTCTCCGGAATCCATCGTGTCTCCAAAAACCCAATCTTTGAGTTCCAAAAATCGACTCTTTGATCCTGAAGTCCAACATTCAGATTCTGAAGACCAAAATTCTGACTCCGAAGAAACTCCGAGAGTTTATGAAACAACAAACCTCATAAAATCTGGAAGTAATGATTCTCTTTTCCAATACAACGGTCCAAAACTCGGAGAACCTGGAAAACCAGGAACGAGGGACTTGGAATACAGTCTTCGAAAGTTAAATCTCAAAAAACAGGTCAGTTTTATTTCTTTTTAAAAATGGGTCCCTGGGTGGAATTGCACTTTTGCACTTTTAGCAGACAGTTATCCCATCAGATTTCTCGAGGAACGATGTTTTAAAGGTACTGATTATCCCAAGATCTTTCGAAAGATTCTTCTTTTTTCTTTCTTCCGGTAATTTTTCTCAAACTTCAGTCTTTCCAATAACTAATGCACAGCTGAAAAAGCTTCAGTAACTTTAGAAAAGCTTTAGTAATTCGACAAAGCTTTGGCACATTCAATAAGCTTCAATAATTTAAGGGAACTTTACATATAAAAGTTCTTAACTACTCTGAAAACCTTTAATAATTTTGGGGACTCTTTGGTAATTTGGGAAAGCTTTGGTAATTTGGGATGGCTTTGGGAACGGTATATTGTCATTTTCTCCTAGAAAATTTTGTGCAAAGTCCGATTTCAGATCGAAAGAGATTATCAAAGATTCCGTGAAGCTAGAGGACTTCCGCCAGTGAGAGGATTCTTCGTCAGCCCTCCGGAAGTGAAAGCAACGAATCTCTGTGGGCCTCTGAGTTCTCAGTTGGAGTACCTTTCGACATCCCAAGAAGACACAAAACCGAAACTGTCACTTGTTTCCAGACCTTTCCCGACTCCGAAGACTCTTGTTTTTGGGAAATCCAATTGGCAAAGAAAAAACTTGGGTCTTGGTTCGGCGATCCTCGACCAGTCCAACGACGGGGTTTTCCAGAGAAATGTACTCCAATCTCCTGAGGTAATAGCTTGCTTTTTTATATTTTTTAAATTGATATAATTTTAATGTTTTTACATTTAACCTTTGTGCTTTTTTCTAGACTCCAACAACTTCGAAATCGATGGAATCTACTCCTTCTCACAACGGATTGAGGACAAAACACGGGTCCTCTTTCCTCCAAGCGCTCGGATTGAACATGTTGATCGATGATGGAGCTCCTGGATCCCCGACGAAATCTGTCTTCCGTTCTCCTTTCCTCATTGGTCCTTTCAAAGCCGACCGAGAGTACTCGCCTCCTTTCGGGGGTTCTCCTTCTGGGATTGAAGGGACCTCGTTGGAGGGCTCTCTCCACCTCGGGGGTACTCCTTCGGTTGGAGGTAATCTCCCATCCGGAAGTTCTCTGGTCTGAAATACTCTTCTACTTCGAATTACTTCATATATGGGGTACTTCTGAGAGTACCGATTGATTTTGTTTCTTCTTCAATCTCTAGGACTTTTGCATTTAAAAATACGGGTCTTTTTTAACTTTCTTTTTGTTCTAGTGACGTTATAACCGGTCAGCATTATTTTTCAACGATTAATAGCAAAATTTTCACTCAAAAAATCTCGAATGTTCATTGATTCTTCGTTGAACTCAACCTTGAGGCCTTATATGTAGGATTTTGAAAGGTAATAAAGTGATTTTTATTGGTTTTGATCTGATATTGAATCCGTTTTTTTCGGAAAACATTCTACCGAGGACACACTTGAAAAGGGAAAACAGAGAAACATTGGCAGTAATTTTTTTAATTTAAAAATCAAAATTAAGAAATAATACAATGATTTTCATTAATTTTAAAATGACTTGGATTAATTTATGCTCGACGTTGAACTTGTTTTCTCCGGAGAACATTCTTCCGGGGACACTTTTGAAAAAGAAAAACAGAGATGTTGATAGCGACTTGTTTTGATTGAGGTTGCGAGCTTTCGAAATCTTTGAATTTTATTTTGGTTTTAAATTTCTCGACTTTAAACTGGTTTAATTTCGATATAAACCGTTTTATTTTTAAACCTGAATCAATTTTACTTAAACTCGGAATTTATGGACCTAGAACTTGAATTGATTCATTTCGTTTTTCTTCTCGAATTCTAGATCCAAATAAATTGTTTTTTATATAAACATTCTCTGAATTTCGAATCTCAATCAATTAATTTAACTTTGAATTTGTAGAATTTTAAATTAATTCGATTTTAAGTGGGGTTTTTAAAATTCGAATTCAGTTTGGAATCGATTCGGAAATTGACATTTGTGATTGATTTTGAATTTTAGGTTTTATTCTTCTTGTTCTTTAAGAAGTTTTTAACGAACAAAATGCCACTAATACCGCCGAAAATTGATTCTCATCACGATTCGGTGGTTCCGTCGACGAGTTCCTCACCTCTCCTGGAGTGTCCCTCCTGTGCTCAGCCGGTGGCTTCTACAAACGACCAATTCTGTCGTCATTGTGGATTAAGAATCTTGATGAGATGTTCCAAATGTAGTGCCCCTGTCAGGTGAGCTTTCTCGAGGAGTATTGATATATGAAATCACGGAAAAACATTTCAGACCTTCAGACAAGTTCTGTCCTGCCTGTGGAGCCAAAAGATGGCAGTTCTTTGAACTTTGGCGTTACGGAATCCTCCATAGAAGCCCGGTCTTCGTTATCGGAGTCACTGCAGCTGCTGCTATCGGGTACCTGGTCCTATCCGTTGTCCTCAAAAGACGACCACGAGCTTAATCGATTATTTCAAAACCTCTACTTCAACTCCTGTAGTCTAATTATAGATTTCTATTATATTGATAGATTGTATTATAGTTTGATCAAAGATCATAATAAAATTTGTAAAAATCCGAAATTCCTGAAATCAACATTTTATCGGTTTGGTCCTGGTTTCCTTTCGACGTGGAAGATAAACTGCTTCTTGTCTTACTTTCCTTCTCAGGCAAAGGGAATAACTGATTTCTCGTCACAGTTTCTGTTTAACAAAAAAGACAAAACAGAATCTTTACATTAGTTTTTTCTGGAAATGAGGAAATAATTTCTTTTTGTCTCGATTTCCTCTCGACGCGAAAGAAATAACTGGCTATTTGCCAACACGTTGGAAACTGAATTTTGCTACGTTTCTACTCTCATATTCCGCACTTTTTATTTCTATTTTTCTGTTATTTATATATTATTACAGTTTGCCACCATGGGAGGGGTTATGAGTTATTTCAAAACCCTATTTGGTCAACGTGAAATGCGCATTCTCATTCTTGGATTAGATGGAAGCGGAAAAACAACGATTTTATATCGACTTCAAGTTGGCGAAATAGTGACGACAATTCCTACGATTGGATTCAATGTTGAACAAGTTACCTACAAAAATCTAAAATTCCAGGTCTGGGATTTGGGTGGACAAACGTCAATCCGTCCATATTGGCGTTGCTATTACTCCAACACCGATGCCATCATTTATGTCGTGGATTCCGCCGACAAAGACAGAATCGGGATTTCCAAACAGGTTCGCTTTCTTTTTCTGCTATTTTCCATATATCAATTTCTGTTTTCAGGAACTAATTTCGATGCTCGAGGAAGAGGAACTGAAAAACGCCGTTTTAATGGTACTCGCCAACAAGCAAGACATTCCGGGTTGTCTCACAGTCACAGATGTCTATAGATCTCTTGGATTGGATGCTTTGAGGAGCAGAGAGTTCCAGATCTTCAAAACATCCGCACTGAAAGGAGAAGGACTTGACGAAGCTATGGAATGGCTCGCCAACAAGCTTAAGGAAGCCAAGTGATCTGTTTATCTGCTTTCTCTAACTTATCATCTTCGGCTGCCTTCTGTTGCTGTGATGTTTTCACTTCTCTCTCAGCAAGGACTATTATTGTTTAATTTATTCATTGGGTGCAACTCTAGACTAATTGAGGAATTTTGCTTTTAAAAACAAATTTACTAAATACTTCAAAGATAAATACTAATAAAGAAATGAACAAAAGTCAGTTTCACAGTTTAGAAACATCCAACGGTTTCGCGGGAGAAGATTTTCCAGAATCCAGTCATAGGCGAATAAAATGCCAGGTGTCGTTGTCAGCGGGGATCGGTTTTGGCTCTCCAAGAGGAGCAGAACTCTCAACAACCTTGCTCCAGGCGTCATCATTAGCGGGATGGACAGCTCCTTCAACATGGGTTTCCGTATTCAGCTTGGGAGTTTGCTCCTTGATCAAGTTCTTCCAAAACTCGTTAGTTTCGGCAATGATCTTTTGGGCGAAGGCAGCATCCTTGAATTCACCGTTAAACGCGATTTCATTTGCAGGTTTACCAGTTGGGATTTTATACACACGGAACCATTCTTCAGTTGCTTTCAAAAGTCCTGGGAAATGCTTATCAACGTCCGTAATGTCGTTGATTTTATCGGCAAGTGGATCAGCGGTCGAAATAGCTACCAGTTTCCAATCAGTTTCACCTTCGTCCAAAAGAGCAAGAGTTCCGACAACTTTGACTTGGATAACACCGCCACGTTGATGGATCGTCGAACCAATTTCGATGACGTCAATAGGATCATTATCTCCATTAGCATTTGTATGAGGGTCTTTGTGGTCAGGATTTTCCCAAGTTTGAGGCAAGGCTCCATAATTCCAGATGTAACCACGATGAGGGAAGATGTTGTTCACGAAACGAGGAAGTCCTTTCTTCTCATCCTGCTTGATAGGATTCAATGGTTCTTTCGTGGCCATCTCCATCTTCGCATTTGTCCAACGGGGAATCTCCACAATCATGTTGTAGATCTTCTTCGACTCATCAGCAAACAACGGAACATCGTGCCAAGGAGAAATGTATCCATTGGGTCCTTCTGAAAACACAATTTCAAATTGATATATAAAAGTACAATATATAAAAACTTACTCAAATAGAGCCTATAATCAAGGGAATGAAGAGAACCACGTTCAACGATGCTATATCCAGAGTTATCTTGAGCCATTTTCTTTTTTTGTAAATCGAAAGCGGCAGATGAACTTGCTCGTCTACTTTCTGCAGCGATTGCCCTAAAATTCCACGTGTAAAACCTAACTACGACAATAAGAAAAGATAAAAAACAAAGGAAAAGAATCGAGACAAAGTATACGTGTCAAAAATAATCCGTCGAACTACAACCATTAATGTGTAAAGATATAATTAAACTTTAACCTCAAATGACGATTGCAGCAACAAAAAGAGTCAAAAACCGCCATCGTATTCCATTAATAATCGTCCCGAGAGACAAATACTTCAATTTTCACACACAAAGGTAAAGACAAGCATGAAGCCATAATAAAATAATATTAACGTATATTTTTCTTTCAAAAGAAGCCAAAAAACTATTCTATAACACACCTTGGTGCGTGAGCAAATAAACACACTCCAATTACAAATAAGACCATCGTCCCCATGGCTATAGCTCTTCTCGCTGTCCTCCTCCTTGCGCGATGTCCAAGGCATTCATATTTAGGCACATTTTCATATCTCAAAGGCAGCATACGATTTTTATGGTTTCCTTCTCTATTACGCAATCCTTCTGTCAATACGACTGACGTACAAGGCTCCTGGGTCGCTAATAAGGTCATCACAAAATATCAATCAAAAATAACTTCCAAAATAAAAACGAGTTCCAAGTAGCGCAAATCAAAGTTATTTTGAAACTTCGAGTTACTATATTTAATCTTTAGACGTTTTCATTTTTAAAGTTCTACCCAGACTCCTTTTATATCCAAAACATTGTCTAATTTTAGATAAGAAAAATCAGACGTCTCATGAGTGGACTCAAAGTGATCGAAGACATTCGAACGAACGATGATAAACTATTTCTTGGCGATGAAAAATCTTGAAAGCACGACGACTCAACCAGCACAACCAAAAAAAGATCGTATAGCCAATAGTCACTCAATAATCTAGCTACAAATTATAGTTAAAAAACAAACCTTAGGGAATTATGATCATTATTTTCGTCTACTTTCGATGTAATATCCACAGATTTGCGTTGACGACGAAAAAACTGCATTTTAAATAAATTAAAAAAGAACCTTCTGGCAAAGAACTTTCAATTAAATATAAACTATTCGACGCACTATTCACAAAACAGCCTCCAGTAAAAATTTTAAAATTCCCTTGCGCAATGACTATCCAAGACCCTTAATGATTGCCAATTCAGAAAGTTGCCAACAATCCCTCCCATGGGTAAAAAATTACATTTACATGGCAACCATTCTAAAAATACCGGATTAACTAAGATTACTAAAATTCTTTGATTTTTCTAACACCGAGATTACTAAAATCCCATGATTTTTAGATTAATCAAAATCGAAGTTTCTCGATTCTTTAGATTTGTTTAAAGTCCAAAAATCATCCATAAGATCTATATACATCAAAAACAACCTTATCAGTTTCAAACATCGAACAAGAATCAGTCATTCATACACCTACACCAAAAAAACCAAGAATTGACAGAAGATCCAAAAACGGAAACTCAACTATAAGTCAGTAAAAATCAAAATCAAACCTTTTCGAAACCAAAGATACTGGAGAAATCAGAAATCTCGAACATATGGATAGGAACGCCATCCTTTAAAGACTACAAGACCATCATCGAGACAATGAGGCCAAAAAAAATCACAAGATATTCACGTGCATTCACAACACGTTGTGTTCCAACATCTCAACATTTAAAAAATTTAAATTTCAAAAACTCAACAATTTAAACACCACAAATGGCATTCATAACTTCGGTAATCTCTTATTTCCCTTCGGTATTTTTCTAGAATCACGAGCGATAGGTGGCAAGTCTTTGTTCTTCTTCTTCAATTGGTTCACATCTTCCGGATTCTCTTCATCAGCATCTGTCGAGACTTGTTCATCTTCATCCATTCTAAACGTAATAGGATGAATCGAGACTTCTCCGAAGACCGAATTCAATTCTTCTCCCCTTTTATTTCTATGTTCTGCGATAGAAGCTTGAATCAAGAGGTCTAGGGATCCACAAGCCTTCGCAATCGCTCTTTGAAGTTTCAACTCATTCTCGATCGCTCTTCTAAGGCTTCTAAAATGACCAATAACATGAACTTCCAGTGTCTCTTCGGCATACACAGCTAAAAAAATCATGAAATTATTAGTAAAGAAATATTAACCTACTTGAAAGTACATCTGCAACTTCATAAAGAGTATTAAAGAACTGATTCTTAAACATATGGTGCTTCAAAAACGATATTATTCTCACCAATGATGCTCCACTTCTATTAGCCAAAACTCTCGGGAGAGCTTGTCGAAGACGGATTTGTTCGAATGCAGCTACAACTGTTTCTGGTTTAGCGAGACAGTTTTTGGTGGCAAAGATAAAATCCAGCATTGATCTATATGCTTCTTTCTTCAAATATATATCCAATCTTCCCAATCTCATCTTATAAATCCTCGGTGCCGTCAATTCCACAACTCTTTGAATTCCTCCTCTTTCACGTTGAATGACAGGTGCACCAAATTTCTTCTTAACATTTGCACTTCCTGATGTCAATTGTTTCGTTAAGCTTATGGATGTCGGAGCATCCGATGATATTAACTTTCTTGAATTAATTCCCTTGCTTTTATATTGAATACATAATAAATTCCCCATAGCAATTCCGATTCTTTCGTCGTTTTTCGATATATCCATCGATAAAATGGCACTACTCACTTTTTTCGAATACAATAATCGGAAATCGCCTGAGTCCAAAGAGAAAACATTCATCCTTCTGTCGATACCACCAGTGACAATCCTCGTTCCTCTAGAAGCAAGTGAAATAGCTGTAACTGTCTTATGATGCTGTTCCAGAGCATGGACAAATCTGCCACCGCAGGAAAGATCCCAAATTTTAACAGATAATCCACCCGCTGTGAACAAAAATCTATCATTAGGGGATATAATTATCTGCTCAACAGGAGCTCCATGGTCAACAATAAAAGCCGCATTAGAAGATTCGGGAGCAATACGGGTGTCCCAAACTTTAACTGTGTGATCGTATGAACCAGTAACCATAAAATTATCATTATTACCAGCGAACTTCACCGATCTGATAGCATCAGAATGGGCTTTTTCAATTTGCCATAACGGTGTCGT
This sequence comes from Halicephalobus sp. NKZ332, assembly GCA_009761265.1. Lineage (NCBI taxonomy): Eukaryota > Metazoa > Nematoda > Chromadorea > Rhabditida > Panagrolaimidae > Halicephalobus > Halicephalobus sp. NKZ332. The sequence goes on from VOSG01000061.1 coordinate 111,001, forward strand.
TGTTTTGGGTGAAGCCAAATCCCAATAAGCAACACATCCATCATCAGAAACGGTGGAAAAATGATTCGTATTGGAAGTAAAAGCAACATCCCTGACAGCAGCCCCGTGAGCTTTGAACATTCTGATTGCTTTTCTATTAGTACCTCCAGTCTTGTAGATGTCATAAAGATGAGCGTATCCCTCATGGGTTCCAACGCCCAAAAGTTTACCATCATTCCGAAAAGTTGCTCCATAAACCATTGATTTAAATCTTGAGAGAACCATCAGAGCTTCGCCTTGGACGGAATCGAAAACACCCAACTAAAAAACCAATCAACATTATTGAAAACCCAGTTAAAACAAACCCTCATACTACTTGTTGAAGCCAAATGATACGGCTCAATGGGAGAAAACGCAAGACTCGTAATAGTACTTGGTTCCTGAAAGACAGCCAAGTCCTTCATCCGATCCCAATAAAGGAAGTCATCCGTCAAGCGATTCCCCGCTTGGGCTTCGGGTATTGGTTTCAATGGCTTAACACCTGGCATCCTTCCTAAAAAATCAAAATCCAACGTCATTCAATCTCGAAAAAGATAACAACGCGAATAAACGCATCAATTCGATCCAAGAACAAATGATAAACATTTTAAACTCAACAACTTTTCACAATTTTTAATTAATCCATATCCAATAAAGCCATTGCTTGAGCTTCCGCGTCCCGAATATCCGAGAAACCATTTTTCTTCTGTTTCTTACTTTGTGGTTCCTCTTCAGAACCACTTTCGTCATCATAATTCTTCGGATTGTCCGGATCTGGGAGCCAAGAAAGATCAACTTCTTCATCTTCATCAGAATATCCCAAATCCAATTCATCAACTTCTTTCTTAGTTTTCTTCTTCTTCGCCTTCTCCTTAGCTAGTTTTTCTTGCTTCAATTCTTTAACCTTCTCTTTGTGTTCCTTTCTAACTTCTTTATTCATTTTCTCAAACCGTTTAAGAGCTTCCTCTATATCGAACTTCTCAGGAGCATGAGTATCTTCAACCACATTTCCTTCATCGTCATAGAAAACTTTCTTGTTCAAAATCAAAGCACCTCTTTTCAGTAATTTCTTGCCTGTTTGTTCCTTCGAAACTGTCTTCGTCTTCTTCTTCGACTGCGGAACAAATATTTCTTCTTTTGCACCTTCGTCTGGGTTTACATTGAAAACATTCTTTTTAACAACTGTCAAGATATCATCATCTGGATCAATGTCAAAACCACTGGCTACTTGTTTATCTGGCTTCAACTCTTCTTCCTCTTCATCGTTACTATTTTCATCTTCTTCGGTTTGTTCAACCTTTATTTGCTTCTTAGTATCAATACCATGCTTCCTCAAAAACCTTATCCTTGGAGCAACCGCCAATCCATAAGACGAAGACAAAGATTCAAAATCCACTTTCGCTACGTCAAAGACATCCTTCAATCTCATAGAATGATAGGCTTTAGCATAGGCTACGATGGCTCTCTGTGCATACTCCTTGATTTCCAGCCTTTCTGATAACGTCGAAGAAAGTTTTATTCTAATATCAACCATCATACTTGAGTCAACGCTGAAAAAATGAGATAAAGAATGAACAGGTAATCAGAACTTACTCAATTTTTTCTGGATTGACGCCATGTTCTGATAATCTAGAAATAAACGAACTTTCTTGACTCGGAGTCAGAGCAATCACAGCCTCTCCCTTTTTATTCATCCTCGCTGTTCTTCCTACTCTATGAATATAGTCTTCAACTGTCGCTGGACAATCTAATTGCAAAACACAGTCAATGTTTTGGAAATCCAAACCCCTCGAAGCCACATCAGTAGCAATCAAAGCTGCTCCTTTTCCTCGAGCATGGAACTCTTCGAAAACTTCTATCCTATTTGACTGATTCATCGTGCCCCAAAGTCCCATCAAACTTAATCCAGGACGAAGAGCACAAAGGGCCTGAGTAAGGAATCTCGCTTGTTTACAACACGTCACGAAAATCAGTGTCTTCTTTTTTCTGTGACTTATCAAGTAACTCCACAAAATATTCAGCTTTTCTTGTTCTTCACACACGAAATACGATTGCTGCAATTTCTCCGGAGTAACGGATTCAGAGTGTTCATGAGCAAAAACAAAAACAGGATCGTTTGTGCAGACCCGAATAAGATCGTTGACATTTCTCGTTTGAGTCGCTGAAAACATCAAACTTTGTCTTTCTTTAGGAAGATTTTGAATAATCGCGTTCATCTGATTCGTAAATCCCATATCCAATAGTCGATCTGCTTCATCGATAGCTACGATTTGTAAGGAATCACAATAAAAGTTCGCATTTTCGTCCATGTGTTGTAGAAGTCGGCCCGGAGTACAGACGATAATGTTGACCAGTGAGAGTCTGTCTCTTTCGAAACCAACATCGGTTCCTCCAATAAGAACACCAGCAGAAAAATTATGATGCCGGCCAATTTCATTCAAGACTTGGAAGATCTGGTAGGCCAGTTCTCTTGTTGGAGAGATAACCAAGGCTCCAAGTCCGGATTCTTTGCTCCATTTGTTCCGCCAAAGACACTCAAGGACCTACAAAGAACGATCATTTGAGAAAACCATCGAACACAAGTTATTCAAGATAACCATTGGGCGGAAATTGTTCAAAATCACTGAAGGTTATTCAAAGAAACTATTAAAGGAAGTGTTTAAAAACTAAAGGAAATTGCTTTAAAAATCGGAGATAAATCATCTGGGAGAATCATTGAAGCGTCGTCCAAGATAATCATCAAAAAAGAATTTTTTGAGAAATCAAGAAACTTACGGGAACAAGTAAAGCTATTGTTTTTCCAGATCCAGTTTTGGCGGCTCCAACAACATCGTTCCCGGTAATGGAGTAGAAAATCGATTGTCTCTGGATATCTGTGGGGGCAGTAAATCCGCTATCGTGTAATCCCTTGATCGTGGCTTCGGAAAGAGGGAATTGACTGAATTTCCTGAACGTACTTGCTTCTTCCTGAAAAATACACACTTGTTAACATTCGTTTTATATAATAAGGCTCATACCGGAGTGATACTGGAGTATTTGGAAATAACGGAATTGACATCTTCGAAATGCTTCCTCGATTTCCGTTTCTGGAATTTCTCCCAGACCTTTCTATTAGAGGCGCTGGTTTTCAAATTCAGAGGATCATCTCGGTTTTCCCCCTTGTACATTTCTCAAGACATGGAGATTACGGTGAAGATGAAATGGAGTAATATTTTAATGAATAAAAGACAGAAACAATGAAGAAAATCTAGATTCAGAGGTTAAAGTTAGGAACCAAAATCAAGGCGACTTTCGTTGTGAGAGTTTCCCAAAAGTTTGCAGACGATCATCTTTTTTCTCTGTTTTTGTAAATTTCTCTAAATTTCTTTGAATCTCTTTCTTTATTTATTTCTTCCTTTGGTTTCTATACAGAAAGATGATGCATCCGTTGTCGAGGATAACAGCATCTGGATCAAATTGTTTCGTTCATATCCGTCAATTCCACGCTTCGGTTTCTGTCTGCAAAGGAAGAGGAATTTATTCCTTTTACAATAAACACAAGAAAGTCACTGATCCCAAGAGAGCTGATCCAGAGTACTTTGAGAAGGAGGCAGCTAAACTTCCCCTAGGTAAGTCGGAAACTCAGTTTCTCAATAAATTCATATATGAACTCTGTTTTTCTAGACAACCATTACCTGGATGCATTGGTTCTTTTGTGGACAGAGAAGGTCGGGAGCGAAAGAGAAGTCATGATGAAAGGAAGCGACAAGTTGATCAAACACGACGGGAGCTACGGATTGCCGGATCTCGATAAGTCGAAGCCGAGACTGAAGTATGAGAGTGTGGATCTCCTCAAAGATGCTCCAGAAAGCGTCAAGAAGATCTTCAGCATTGAATTCGGAGAACGCCGTGATATCACCGATGCTTGGAAGAGGGAACTGATCGAGAGTGTCAACAAGCACAAGTTTGACAGTGACTCCTATCAAGCCAAAAGTAAGTTTTGACTTTTATCCCAATTCCGGAATTTAACTAAATTTCTTCAGTTGCTTGGGCCACAGCCTTGATCCGTCATTGGACCATGTTGGCGGAACAGATGATGGCTGCGAACCCGAAGAAGCCGACATGGCTGACTCACAGAATCTTCCTTATGCTCGGTTATCGTCGGAAGTTGCTGAGACTTCTGCGAGAGCAAGATACAGCGGAATTCGAACGGGTCCTAGATGTCCTGAAAATCGCCTACAATATCCCAAAACAGCCAGAACATGTGAAAACAAGGAAAGCCTGGTCTGAACACCAACTGCAACAAAGAGTAGAAGCAGAGAAAGAGAGACGGCTCCAAGAACTCCACGAAGAACTCAAAACTGGCCGAGACGAGAAAGTCGCCGCTATAGACAAGGAGGTGAAAGCCCTCAATGACGAAATGAACAAGATCTCCAAGAAACTCGACGAAATCGCCATTTTCGAAGGAACCAAAGTCGCCAACGTCGTCGGAGAATACAAACCCAAGTGGGTCGAAGAGCTCTCCGAGTACGCCATGCACGATCTTCTTTTCCAACACCACAAGCCAGAAACAAGAGCGACTTGAAATTTTTGTTGAATTTTTAATCATTAGGGTTTAGTTCAAATAGGTTTATTCTTTAATATCAATTTTCATAAAATGCACAAGTTATCTAAAATACACGGATCCGTGGTTACCCGCAAATTCATTGATAGGAATCAATATTCGCGATTATAAATTCTACCAGAGTATTCATGGGGTCCAGAGTGCGACCGATTAGTTACTTTCGAAGCTTCTGGACTTACACGGTTTATCATTGAAATCTGCAAATATGATTCCTTTTTCTTTTCACTTATTATGGAATCCATCGATACAGCACAGCAACCACGTACACAGACAGCGAGAGCTACAGGAAGGAAGATCAGTCCGTGAAGAAGCCCAAGAGTAATTGAAAGGAACACTGTTTTGAAGAAAGTAACAATCATGTAAGCCGGAACATCTGCTAATACAATAACAGCCAGAATAGTGCTTATACCTCCTTGAGTCAACGGCCATCCTAAAGCTCCCAAGGCTTCGCAGATTTTCTCACTTGCAGTATGTTTCTTCGATGTGACGTAGCCATACGTTATGTGAGCAGAATAATCAACCGAAAATCCAATCGACATTATAATAGTTATCATAGAAATGGCGTCGAGATTGACATTCCACATGGTCATGTAACCAATTACTCCCAGATCAATAGAAGCAATAGCCACAGAGACCCAGAAGGCACACATCGGTTGTGGAATAAGAACAATTGCGATAATAACCATAACAATGATGGCGATGACAATGTTCTGAACTGTGTTAGGGATGACCAAGTCGTACTGATCTGTAAACAACCAGAGTGGCATAAAAGTAGTCACATTGTATCTCTCATATCTCGATGCTATCTCTCTCATTAACTTCGTTGTTTCCTGTTGATCAACGGAAGTCACAATATCTCTCAATCCAACCAAAAATCTGAAAGCAACGATTCCAACTGATCCATCCGCCATCTTCCCCCATTTGACGTCTTCTGGCCAATATTCTGTTTTCTTCGCGGCGAAAAAGTGCCTAGCAGCTTCGTAGAACATGGGGTCAGTGTAGTTAATTTGAAGTTCATCTCTGTAGTACGCATCCATCTCCGTTAGCCAAAATTGGATAGATTCGTCACCTATCGTATGTCTGGAATTCGCGAACGCATGAGTCATGGCGTGAACCATTTTCCTTTCATCCGGATTTCTCAAGTCAGGGGCGTCACTCACAACGATCTGAAATTCCGCCACTGTCATAAGCACCTTGACTTTAAATCAGAGATAATGACCACTACCATTCGCTTCATTTTTTAACCTTGTCCTCATTTTCTCGTCTCTTGAATTTGCCAGTTGGACAGGCAAACGCAAAGCGCAACGTTTTTCTGTCACGCTATAAAGAGAGAGAAAGACGCACAAAACCATTCCCTTGGCTCGTGTCGAACACGATGTCGTGGCCGAGTGGTTATGGCGATGGACTGCTAATCCATTGGGGTTTCCCCGCGTGAGTTCGAATCTCATCGACATCGAATTCTTTTTTTTGCCCATTTCCCAAGTTTTTCACAACCGAGGAAGCCAGTAATTTTTTTAAACCCCGAAACTTCGAAAACCTACTTGAACCGCCGCTCCATAATGCCAGAAATAATTCTCCAGAACGCGGTAATGAGGCACGGCGTAGCTGTCTTCGACAAGAAGATTCACGGGCTCGAGTCCTTCTTTGATTTGAAGACATCCGTAAACCGCGAAAGCAACATAAACACAATACCACAGGAAAACCAGGATTCTGATAGCCGGCTGCATCAACATAGGAGCAAACCAATTTTGGAAGAAGTACGAAGCACCGGATTCCTTCATGTTAACCGATGTGTTCTGTGAATTCTTGTCCGGTCTCGATCCAAGCCAGAAAAGTCTATGCATGACGGGAGAAAACTCTCGGTGGGTATCAGGGACCGTTTGCTTCAAGAAAATACAATGGCGATTTTCTCCTTCCCATTTGACAGACAATGCCAAACAAGCAGTGAAGAAAGTTATTTGGTAAAGGAACGTGAAAACCATCGCCGCACAAGTGTACATACAGAAGATCTGAACTGCCGGAATACTAAAAAAATAATAATCAGAATAGTGCAAACAGTAATTAAAGTAATCATTAAAAAACAAACCTTGTGATTGTACCGACACCGAAACTAAAGGCATCCGTTAAAGATGTTATAAACATGGAAATAGCAGCATCACTCATGGCTTCGCCCACTCTCATTTCCGCCGGATGAGCTCTATTCGTTCTTCTCAATGCCGCAACCATCAGGAACATATTGTCTACACCCACAGCCACAATCAAGAACGGCATAACTCCGACGATGTCGTTATACAGTACTCCGGCCATACTCAAAGCTCCAACTGCCGTCAAGATCCCCATCCCAGCGTTGCAGACACCCAACATAGCAAGGATCGGCTTCGATAGAACCCAGTCAATGTAGATAGTTCTATCAATGAAAGCCATCGAACAGATAACCGAGAAAAACATCAATATCGAAAACGAGACGACAAATCTAGGGACTAGTGAATCTGCATTTCGTTTCAGTTCTTCGGCCAGTGATTGCGAATGGAAATAAGTAATATCTATGTATGGATCACGATAATCTCTTATTGCTTCTTCGAAAGCCTAAAACATTGCTCATTTCAAGATTCACAGAAAAAACATACCTTTTCCCAAAGTCCGGAAACATGTGAAATATTAGTTGGGTAAAATTGCAGATGGTAAACAAGAAGCCAAGCCTTCGCACTTGCAAGAACGAGTTTATCATTTTTATCGTAACCAACGGAAACTCCGCCAAGACTTGATCCGATGTAACCGCTTCTGCAAAAGCCAAATTCAAAAACACTCATGAAAACAAAACCCACATCGAACCCATTCTAATAGTAGGATAAGTAATGTTGTAGCCTCTTTGGTAAAGTTCAGAAATAACATTGATGTGTTTTGCTCCGGGACATCCCTGACTCCTCCACTGAAGACAGAGATCCGTGTATTTGTAAGTTTTTCCTTCATGAACAACCTTGATTCTATTCTGAATAAATTGATCTAACCGATAAATAGCTTCAGAATACGGTTTGTTCAAAATGTTCAGGTCACCTTTCGCTTTCACTGTCAACTAGAAGAAAATACATGAAAAAAAGTAAGAAAGAAATAAAAATCAACCTGAACTTCTCTTGATTGCGTCACTGCTCTTCCAGGAATGTAGCTTCCGTTTGTCAGAGGCCAAAGGTCATGTATAATTTGTCTTTCTGTCTTCGAAGGAGCTCCAGTAGGAGTGAACAGATAAATGGCGTCGGTTATTGAATCGAGTTGGAGCAAACCAAGTGAGAAGAGTCCAGAGATAAGTAACGGGAAGATTATGAAAAGATGTGGTTTTTTCGTTACAAATTGGCCATAGCTATCGAAGAAGCGCGATAGCGGCTTCTCGACGCAGTCAAATCTGCTCATGGACCTAAATGGAAAATCAGTTGAAGAATTATTCACTGTAGAAAACGAAATTGAAACATAAAATGCATAAACAGTTAATAAAAATCACGAGAATAGAAGTTGGAAATCATTTTGCTCCAGGAAAATCAATGGAATTAAGAGATTACTCATCAGAAGCTGTGAAACCCGCTCAAAGATGGGACCGTCATAAAACGAACCAGATTGAACATATCGGTGACAGATAAAAGTACGAAAGTGAAGAGAATCGCACCAGATCGTTTCGGGATAAAGAAGATAAAACTCAAAAAATACCCAGTATAAACCACGACAATCCGTTTAAAGACGAAGTAGCCATAAAAGATGGGTAAAATCAGGTATGCCGGTCATAGTTAAAAGGTACAAGAACACTAAAACTCGGTCAACTCAAGGACAATTTCAAAACTCCCCGTTAAAAAATTATGAGACTCGTTTAAAAATAGAATACTACACCTATATAGGATGGATTAAACCAAGCGTATTAATAGTGGATAAAATTGTGAAAGTGTGAAAATGAGGAAAATCGAAACCCGGTCAATTCGAAAAATCGTTAATTATGAAATTCAAAAATACCTTTAGAAATCAAGAGAATTCATTCAAAGATAGAATCCTACATGAACCGAACAAGATGAGGTCAATCCATGAAGGATAGAAAAAACGAAAGAGACTTAAAAATCCAATCAATTCAAAAAATTTGTAAAGCACAAGAAATACCTCCTGCAAACCAAGAAAACTCGTTCAAACGTGAAGTTTTATAGAGAATGAACCAGATTAGATATATCGATGAGGGATAAAAAATATGGAAATGAAGAGAACCGAAACTCGATCAATCCGAGATCAAACCAAGAGAGGCGAAAGGGAAAGAGCGCGAGTGAAGTTGCCAGTTCAAAGTCAAGTTGACCGGCGGCGAGCGCGTCCATGCGCCGCCATGACCGGTGACCCAGATTCCTGCCGCTGGCTATTTTTTCGACTCCCCTGGCCTACTGACGAAATCACCATCAACGATTTGGAGACGTAGAGAATACGGGACAATTGCCTCTCATGACGAATTAGAATTTTCTGTTTTTTTATGTCGAGTTGATCAATTTACAATGACAAGTTATTTTTATATTGGAAATTCAGAAATCAAAACATACAGGAAGAAAGTTCTTTATAGTCTACGGAACTATAAATCCTTTCGGGAAGGTCTCGCGATGATTCTCCTGTCTGGAAACCGGAATAGAAATCTTCGAAGGCGATTTCCGGGTGCTCTATGAATCTTCGGGAATGTTTGCCGAGAAACCAACAAAGCATTCTGAAACAACATTAATCAAATGGACAGGACTGGAGAACCTGAGTCTTCTGAATCCGATATAGAACGACTCAAACTTCTTCGAGTATCACTGATTTAGCGTTATCGAATTCCTAGGATGTTTTTCAATCTTCTCCAGTATCCAGAAAGACCTTCTGAATAAAGTCTCAGATCTTTTCGTAAATAGCAATATTATTTAAAATCCGAATGAAATCCCAAAGAAAAGTAAAAACATTTATTTGAAAAACAAAATTAAAATTCCATTTATTCTAGATTAAAAGTAAAATCAAAATAGAGACAACAGCTTTTGAGTTGATCCGGGGATAAAAGGACAATGTCGTTATTAATTCAAGTTAGCAGCTACTCCAAGAACTGCAACACTCCAGGTCTGATTTTTGGAAAAACTGAAATTGATA
>VOSG01000062.1:0-14931 GCA_009761265.1 Halicephalobus sp. NKZ332
AAAAAACTGTTTTAATCGACGTGACTGTCGAAAAACGGGCGTCTCCTATCAGTGACAAGGACATTAGTCGATCAAACTGGCCAATCCCTTGTTTTCGGGAAAACTCATGACTCGCCAATTAGACGATCGGACTTTCTGGAGTAAAAATCGCGAAGTCAGACAAAGAATGATAAGCGTTTTCCACAGTCATCCGAGCGATGCCTCTCTTAGTGCGTGGTGCAGCGGTCAGACAGACGACTTTCGAACGTGAAGGTCATGAGTTCGGATCTTGCACTTTGCCGTGATGATAAAGATTGAGCCTAAATTGGTGTATGGAAATTGTGACACAGACAATGATAGGACTGAGCAACTTTTTTTCCGAAAAAAATACGCAGAAAACCGGACCGGAAACACTACCTGTCTTTGAAAGTGGATAGGTTCCGAAACCAAAACCGTTACGCAACCAGCTCGGGGACCGGGAAAGTAGCCACAAGACAGGGGCCACTCAGTTTCTACCGCATTTGACATAAAGACAAATAATAAAGAAATGCGCAAAGATTAGCACTTTTGTACGAAACATTGTTAAGTGGAAAATCTCAAATAACCATAACACTCAAATACCACGAAACTTGGAATAAATGTCGCGAAATTCTCTCAGTACATACTGCTAGAAATTTTTGGAACCTTGGTTCTTGGTGATTTCGAAAAATTTCATTGAATTTTGGTTAAAATAAAGCGAAAATAAAATGTGACATCAACTTCCATTTCATTAAAATTTCGATTTTTAGCAAAGAGCGAATGAATGATTAGGATTTCTAGAACTTTTAGTTTTAAAACTTTACTTTTCAAAAAGCAGAAATTAAACCTCTTATACAATCATCCCAACATGAATTTCCCGAACATTGGAAAAAACTTTGAAACTCTCGTTAAACTAAAATAATAAATACGAGTTCCCAAGAGAAACTGATTTCTGTTTGAGGTAAAATCAGCTGACAAAAAACTGAAGACATGGAAAATCTGAAAAAACTGAGAACTGGCAAAAGGCCAGTTGTTATCACGCCCATTGAGGAAAACATGTGATGAATTTTGGTTTCAACATCACTCTTAATTTTTTTGAAACATATACACTTGACTACAAGAGCGTTTCAAAAGATGCACACCCGGTTCGAAAACAACTTCCTAGAAGGTACGTACCCGGTTAAAAACCTTTTTTGAAAGAGCATAATTGATTAAAGATCGTCTTTCAAGAGTGTATAATTGGTTAAAACATCGTTTTAGAGATATGTAATTAATTTTAAAATTCCTTTTCCAGGATGTATATTCGGTTGAAAAATGACCTCTTAAATATATAATTGATTAAAAATAATTTCCAAAGCCATAATTTACTCAGGGAAGTTGTTTTAATACATATAGCCGGCTAAAGAACAGTTTAATAAACTAGGAATAAATATCGTTAGTTTTACCCCGTGGGCAAAAACCATTAAATAGTGACGAAGTGAATTAATGTTAAAACTGTAACAATGGTGTCTGAAATAGTTAGCAACCTCATCTCGGAAGTGAAATAGAATCTAGTCTTGGTTAGATAAACCTAATCTTAACCATTTCCTACTGAGTAATATCAGTACAAAAAGTTCACTGTTTGTTGGAAGTTTCTCGATACAAATTCCCTAATTTTTTAAACACGAGTTTCCAATTTTTGGAACTCCCGAAATCTGAATTTCGCAGGTATTTCAAAAGCATATCACTACAAAAAATAAAAAACCAGTATTTGACGAAATTACTTTAGGGATTTCCATGACTCGAGATTTTTGATGATTTCGAAAATCCACAGTTTTCTTGAAATCCTCGTGAAACTTTGAAAAATTATGAAATTTCATATTTTTATCGCAGGAAATTGTTATTAAGAAAGAATGATTAAAAAAAGGAATTTTGGAGGCGCCGTTTTAAATTTCATCATAATCCCGGAAGCAGTTTTTGAGTCTTCACTGATTACCCAAAATTCCCAGTTATAAAGTGAGAAAAACTGCGATTAAAATGAAGGAGGAGGTTTAGAGGCGCCACTTCACATTCTATCATGATACCAAAAGCAGTTTTTGACTATTCGCTGATTACCGAAGAGTCGTAGTTACAATATAGCCAGACGTACGATGATCACAAGGGAAATAGAAGGTTCCAAAGAGTTAAATCGCACTTTATCATGATACTAAAAAATCTTAAAATGTTCACTGCAGACAGTTCATTTAAAATAAATCAAATGTACGATAATTATAAGACGAAGGATTTAGAAGAGTAACATTAAATTCAAGTACAATATTAAAAACTTTTAAACATTTGTCGATTAACAGTCCTGAATGTAGTGTAGCCAGACATAGTGATTATAAGGAAAGAGGTTTGAAAAAATTATACCGTATTCTCTCGAGATATTAAAAATACTTTTTAAATATTCGTTGATTACTGAAATGTTCTAGCTACAATGTAGTAATTCATACAATGATTAAAACAAGTTTTGAGAAAAAATTTAATTTCGCCATGATATAAAAAACATTTTTTTTAATACTCGCTGATTACCGGAATGCGTTAATTAAATAAAACGAGACGTACAATGATCACAAGACGAGAGGTTTTGAGGGATTATGTCATGCTCTATCAAAATGTTAAAAACAACTTTTAGCGGTCATTAATTACTAAATGTTTCAGTCGCAACTTAGTAAAAATATAATAAAAAGGAAACGTTCATGGACGCCACACCACATCTCGTCGTAACATCGAAAATAGTTTTTGAGTACCCACTAATTATTGAAATCTCTTAGTTACAACATAATAAAATATGACTAAAAAGGCGAGGTTTAGCGACGCCACATCACATTTCATCATAACATCAAAAGTAGTTTTTGGGAACTCTAAACCACACGTGAGTCGCGTGACCGATCCTGGCGCCAGACGGCTTCCTGGAGGAAACTTGACTGATAGTAGTTTGCTGACAAAGGTTTCCGCCTTCACAAGAAGAAACTCAGAACGTAAAACATTAAAGATTGATAAGAGTTAATTGATGGACTGACCAGGTGGCAGTTTTCCAAGTCGGCTTGAAGTTCTTTGTTTCTATATTTCTATATTTCTATACACTTGGTCAGTCTGGCTCTTTTTTGTCTCCTCCCACCTGAATTTAAAGTTCTAAAGTTCCGTATCTCGAAAAACAGCGAAAAGGGATTGGCATCGCGGCAGTGTAAAACCGTACGAAATGAGCTCTCCGCTAGCCCCCGATCACCATCACATCACAAGCTGGGAGCGGCTGTCCATGAACATTTTTGACTAACGACGCCAAAAAGTGAAATGATAACGTGTTTCAGAAAGAATAAAAATAAGAACAAAAATTCCGACTAATAATTGTGTCGAACATCATACTGTTATAAAAATAGGAATGTCTGATGAAAATTTTCGAGAAATATAGTATCGAAATAAACTTTCCAGTTGAGATCGAAAACTAAAAAAATAAAAATATTTTAAGAACGAAAATTGTTTTAGAAATTTAAAATATTTTAAAAAACAAAGTCCTTGCTAAGAAGAAAATTTTTTAATTCCGAAATAAAATTTGGAAACCTTCCAACTGAAATCGGAAACTACAAAAACAAAAATATTTTTTAAATTGAAAACAGTTTAAAAGTAAAAAGTATTTAAAAGAGTGGAAATACGTTCAGAATTAACACTTTTCGAAAAATAAAAATTGGATAAAAGCCAACTGACTGATCAATTTCGAAAGCAGACTGCTGCTCAAATCTCTCTTTAAAAATATACTCTTGAAAATAAAAAAAAACGTGGTTTACAAACTCCTTGAGGAAAGGCGAGGGAGGAAAACAAGCACGCGCATGACCGGCTTCATTCCCAGAAAGTTTGTCCAGAGTACTTTCGAAATCAACAATTTAAGGATCAAAGGACGGGACCGAACAAATCCTTGATATGAAAACAAACCTGGATAACTTACAACTTTTTATTATGACTAATATTGAAAAAAATTACCTATTTTTTAGAATTTTTTTAAAATGGTCCTGACACGAATTTTTTGATAGAGAGCGAGACAGAAAATCTGACGTGAGAATAAATCCAGATAATTTGCAATTTTTAATTATGATTTTATTATTAGTATCGAAAAAATTACAAATGTTTTTAAAAAGCAACCCCGGCACGAAATGATACTTCGAGATTTAAAAGACAAAACTCAAATTTTTGATATAAAGAACAGACAAGATGTTTTACCATTTTCGATTCTAATTTCATAAGTAATATTTTCAAAAAATTGTACTATTATAAAGAGTACAAATATCTCTTACAAAATTCTAAAAAAAGGGTGGTCCTGGCACGAAAATGAAAACTACAAATAATTCTTTACAAAATTCTAAAAAGGGTGGTCCTGGCAGGACAGTAAAGTCATAAATATTTTTGCAAATGTCGAAAGCGGTTCTGGCAAGAAATAATACTTTGAGGACCGAAGGACGAAACCGAAAAACTCCAAACGTAAAAAACAAACAAGATAGTTTACGACTTTTAGTTTCAACTTCACAATTCTTAATCTTTTCGAAAAAATTACACTATCATAAAAATACAAATGCTTTTCACATTATTTTGAAAATGGTCTGGACGTGAGCTTTCGAGACTTCCGAGTTAAGACCAAAGCTGTGAAATTTTATTTTTACATGATTCTCAAAAGTTTCAGTCATTAACATGAAAAGCAAACAGTCCTTCCATATCAGTAGTCTGGGAAATTATCTCGACACGAATTTCCAACATTTTCTAGTCGGGAATAAAAACTGCAGAACTTTGTTTACGTGATTCTAAAGTTTCAATTTCACTAGTATAAAAAACAAACGTTTTTTACATCCTTTTAAAAAATACTCCACCACAAATTTTGCAATCGAGAATACAAATGACTAAATTTGGTATTTACATGATCTTGCTAATATTGGAAAACATCCAGATGATTTAGAGAAATTTGAAATCCCAAATCCGAAATCTAAAATCCTTATATGCTATTCTGTAATCCTATCCAGAGACCGTAAGCAAGGAATTTTTTCGAAAGCTTCTAAAAGGACAGATGACAACTAGTTTGGCCAGATTTCCTTTTCTTGAAAAATTCAGCTTTACGTCATTGTAGGTAGTAATCGGGTTCACTCTATTGGAAACAAAGACAGCTGGTTCGAATTTTTTCGAATACAGTATTTGGGAAATTCTCAAAATAAAAACACTGTTTTGCGATAAATATTTGTACTTTTTCAAATGATGATTTTTATTTTTACTTCCTTAAACTTTTTGTTCCTATTTTCCAAGAGTTTGAATAAAGCTTGAATTTTTATTTTTCAAAACTTTTCCGGAAACTTCTAGAACCCTTGGGTTCAGATGGTTTGGAAATTTTTTCCTAGACTCCGGAACGCTCTTGTTTTCCAAAAATAACCCGGAGCTATTTTTACGAAAGACTACATCACATGTTTTGAAACTTATAAAGTAAAGATTTACAAAATAAGAACTCATAAATTAACGTTTAAATTAAAAATTTATAAATTATAATTTATGAAGTAAAATTTATAAATTTAAAATTTATGAATCGAAGTTTATGGAGTAAAAGCTGTAAATTTAAACCAACCTTCTTCTTTTACAACGAACTTTGGAAAAGATTAAATTGTTTTATCTGAAATCAATTGTTTTTAATTTTGTAAATAAACCTTTAAACTCGTGTTGAAAACAATAAAAAATCACGGAAATCTTGGGACGAAAGTGAGAATTCAAAAATCTCGAGAAGAAAAACAAAGCTCTCTATGTTATCCAAAATTAGTATTTTATTTTCAAATAGTTTTCCAAACTTGTATTAGACACTTGAGTAGGAGGGATTACGAAAGTAGGAACTAAAACGAAAATAAAAATATTTTAATCATTTTATTTAGAAATAATATTTCTGTATTTCTTGAACTAGTATTGATGAGTCAAGTAGGAAGGATTACGAAACTCTTGGAGCGAAAATAGAAGTCTAGAAGCAAAAATAAAAATGGAAGAATTTCGCAAAATTAAACTTGGAAACTTTTAATTATTTTGTTCCAAAATACTGCTTTTTAGTTTCTGAACTAGTATTGGACATTCAAATAAAGGAAATTACGAAACGAAAATAGGAATAAAAACAATAAAAATAGAATTCTCGAGACGGAAAAGTTTCTTACTTTTTAGTTGTTTTATTTTAAGACACTGCTTTTTATTTTTTGAACTAGTATTGGACACTCGACCAAAAGGGATTACGAAAATCTCGGAAAGAAAGTAAAAAGAAAAAGGACAAATCTCGAGTAGTCCAAAACAGCGAAGGCAAAACTACTTTAGAAAAGTGCCGCAGGGCATTCCGAAACAGCGTTCATGCTCGAGCGCAAATTTTGGCCAGTGGTCAGTTGCTGAAACTAAAAAAGAAAAGAGATTAGAAAATAGAGAGACACAATGCAAAAATAAACAGATGAAGCTGCCGGGCTGACCGACGTCTGTCCGTGTTTTCGAGATTACGTAATCCTGAAAAGAGCTTGTCGGCCAAAAGGCCCTGAGGGCGAGTGCCCGCCGGCCAACTCTGACCGCTAGTAGTTTCCCGACTGACAGCTTCCTTTTGAACATAAATATAAAACGAACAAATATGTATAGAAAGAAATCATACTATTATAAAAACTAGAAAACGGGGGTTTCAAGAAAATTGTCTCGGAAAACATTGGCATTTTGTGTAAAAATCTTAAATTTAAATTTTCTTCTAGATTTTGGGAAGTGTTCATATTAAAATGTTGTCACTATTACAGAAATTAGAGTTAGAATTTTCGAGGAAATTCCCCGAAACGAGATTTCTGGCATTTTGTGTAAAACTTTAAGATCTAAAGTTTCAAAAATCCTCTCCGGATTGTGGGAGACTATTCATATTAATATAGTGTTACTATTACAGAAAGTAAACAAACATTTTCAAAAAGTTGTCTCGAGACAAGTTTTGTGAAAAAGTTTAAAAAACCAAATATCAGATTCTCGTCTCGGAAGTCTTCGTGAAATCCTGGAAAATTTTAATTTTTAATAATTTAAGAATGCTAGTTTTAGTGTTCAAAGATTCAAAGTTTTAAAATTCTAATTCTAGTATTCAAAAACTTCAAATGAACATAAAAAGAAAGAGTGCCAAGATGTCCGAACCTTGTGTGGAAATTCCAATATTTAAAGATTCGAAAATTGAGGGATTCTAATTTTAGTGTTTAAAAAAATTTTAAAAAAAGTGCAAAAGCGTCTGAACTCAGTGTAAAAAAACGTTTAAAAACAAAGATCAACAACTGTTCCTCCTCTTAGAACTGCCAAAAAAGTTTTGAAATCGAATAAAATAAATTACGGTAACCTTAAAGAAAATTAATCTACCTCACATATTAAATTTTAAAAAGTCTTTCTTTAGACTCAGAACATTATTTAATTTTCCAATTTTATCGGATTCTTTAGTTTTTTTTAGACTTTTTTACCTAATTTTTTGTTTAAGAATTTTAAACTTAAAAAAATCTTTGAACAAATTTTCCTCGAAACGAAAATATGAAGGAAATTGAAAACAGTTTCAGGAATTAAAATAGAGTGTTTGAGGAATCTTTTCGAGACTATTTCGTAAAGAACCTTGATCTGTGCAAAATTCGAAAATATTAATACAAAATAGGACTAATATCCCGGAACAAGGAATTTCGAAGGCTTCTCGGAAGTGTAAAAAATTCGTGCTGAAACTATTTCTAGAAATTCTTTTTTGATTTTTTTACTAAAGTTGAAAGTCGGGATTTTTGACATCCTTGGCAGAGTACACCGAGATCTCCTAGCGGGGATTTTAGGATTTCCCAAGAAGTTCCAAAAATCTGTGTCGAGACAACTTTCCAAAATTTCCTTAATTTCCAAGATTTTTTTAGTAGTATAATTGAAAGTCGGGATTTGTGATATCCTTGGCAGAGTAAACCGAGATCTCGCGTCTTTGAAAAACTACTCAGCTGACCGTTGTAAACTCTTTCTTTTGCTCACTGAACGTAACGCCCGCGCTTCAAGTGGCTGCCGACGAACAAAACTAGCATGGACAAGAATGAAAAAGAATGAAATACGACGAAATAGAATGAAACATAACGAAATACGACGAGAAGAAGCCACCGGACTTTTTCAAGTCCCGTGGTTACGTTTCCACACTTGCTGTTTTTATCCTGTCCGCTCACTTCCTCGAGAAAAGTGAAAGTGGTTTGCCTGGCATTACTCCAAGAAATGTTTTACTAAAAAATTCCAGAAAATTCGTCTAAAAAAGTGGAAATGGTTTGTCTGGCGTTCCTCCAAAAAATGTTTCAATAAAAAACACTAAGAAGTTTAAAAAAAGTGAAGTGGTTCTTTTGGCATTACTCCAAAAAATATTTTTCTAAAAACATCGACAAATTTTAATCCACAAAATTCCTTCCTCAAAGAACGATGGAAGTAGTTTACTTGGCATTACTCCAAGAAATCTCTTACTAAAAGCATCGAACAATATTTAATCCAAAAATTTTGCTAAAAAATGGAAATGGTTTGTTTGGCATCCCTCCAAAAAAATTCTTTCTAAAAAACATCGAACAATTTTTTTCTTAAAAACATCAAAAAAAATCTTCTAAAAAAATAAGTGGTTTGCTTGGCATTCCTCCAAGGAACATTTTTTCTAGGAAAAGTTGACTCAAACGAATTTGTTTGAAGATATTTGGAATTTCCCGAAAAACAAGATTCTTTAAATTTTTTTGATATTTCAGAAATACAAAATTTAAAAATAAAAAATATTTTGGTTTCTTAGAAATTGAACTTTTGAATTTATTTACAAAAAGATTTCTAATTTCTAAATATATATAGGAACCTTTTTCGAAAATAGTTACATGAAAAATTCTGAATTCTATATACATATGTTAAAAAAGGAAAAAGGCCATGTTGGTTTCGGCCAGTTTCGGCTCAGTCAGAGATGTACTACAGTGACCAAAGAAGAGGCAAAAGAAATCCCAAAGTCCATTTTGGATTAGGCCGAATTTTCGCATTTCGTAAAATAACACTGAAAATTCATAATTTCGAAACCATGTTGTAAAAATTAAAATTATTTAACATGGTTTTTTAAAATTAAAGTGACATAATATAACTTGCTTAGAAAACTGTCTTTAAGAATTTTTGAAATTTTCGAATCGAGAAAAATACTTGGATTTTATGTTTATATTTTTCTGTGAATTTTGAAAACATCCAGTTGACTTATGAAAATTCAGAACTCCTATATAATATTCCGTAATCCTATCCAAATATTATAATTGAAGAAATTTGGAGGAAAACTATTTGCTTAATTTCTGGAATCAAAAATCCGAAAAAAATCTTTCGTATTTACATAAACGCCAAGTACGACATTCTAGTGGTATTATTCTTACCGTTTCCCGCCCTCGGGCAAATCCGGATCAAGATAAATACGAAAAAGCAGGTGAATAACGAAGTCAAACTTTTCCTTTAAAAAAGTGTACGAAAAATAAAGTAATTTTTAGGAAATAACTGTACAAAAAAGTAGTCATTTTAATATTAAAAAAATTGACTACCTAAAATTACATACAGAATATTTTTTAAAAACTTTTATTATGAAGTTTAACGAGTTTTTTGTAATTTTTAAAAAAGCTCAGGTGACTTCACGATTTTGTTTATAATAAAGAAAATATTGACAATGTTTCGAAATATCATGAGAAATCTTTTTTTAAAGCAATAAACTAAGTCGATAAAAGAATAGAACACCAAAGTGAAATAAAATCAGTACTGAGACAGAACACCAAAATTGTGAGATTAATTTTCAGTGCCATAAGGATTTTTCATTTTGGTTATCTTTGAAATTACTTTTCTATTGTATGAAATAAAGTATCTAATTTATTGTGTAAATTAGAAAGTTCGAAAATGTATACACTTATTGAAGTAGTTCAGAAAGATTTCTTTTTGGTTAACTACAATCCATGTCCTTTTAGGTTTGTAACAAAATTAATGATACCGTAAATTCAATAAGACATTCGCACAGGAGAATTCAGAAAAGTGTATTAATATGAACTTTAAAAATAAGAAATAAAACGACGGGACTTCCAGAAGCCATTAATCCTTTTCCTTGTAGTTTCAATAATTATCGAGAATAAAAACAAAGATTTTTTTTGGAGGAAATGAGATTTGTCAACAAGAGAATTTGAGCGTCACAAATTAAATCACGAGGCAACAACATCTGGCGGAATCACCTGGGGAAATTTTTTCTGTGAAGCAGAGTTCATATAGGAGGGTGATGACGGATTTTCGTGTAATCACCAGTTTTGTCCTCGGGGATTTTCGGTTTCCTTGTAGTAAATTAAAGCAGCAAAGATCCTTTTTCAAGAAAAATTTCAAAAACTTTCCGGAAACTCGAAATTTTTCATTTCGGTGTTTTGTTTTAAACATCATCTTTTTTAAAATTAAATTAAAGTACGAGAAGATCGATAATTGGGATATCTGTTATTATTGTAGCAAGAGGTTATATGAACCCAAAGGTTTTCCATTTTGACGTTTTGTTCCGAAAAGCCAAATATTCATTCTTGTATATTAAATTAAAATTAGACGGCTGGTAGTCAATACGTCATCCTCCACAAAAACGAAATTAAATAAAACCAAAAGTCACACGTCTTGGTGTTTTATCCCAGATATTATAAACACTTCCTTTTAATCAAGCTAGAGTTTAATATTGTTAGTAACCAAAATGTCATACCATTACAAAAAATAGAAATAAACCTCGTTAAAACTATTCCGTCATCAATTTAGAAAATAAAAAAATTTAAGGAAAGTTACTTACCAAACTCTTAAAAGATTATTACAGTATGAAATTTTAAAAAATTAAATTCTAGTTTTTTTATTTTGTTTTTTTTTTGTTTACAGAGATTTGTTTTTTATAAAATGCGAGATTAGAGGTTAAGATGATTAATAATTAAAACACCAATGACTACTACTGTATGAAATCATAGGTATTCAAAATTCAACGCCTCGGGAATTGTTCTGAATACTACAAGTAAATGCTGTTAATCAGGTTACAACTTAAGAAAATTAATGACCAAGAAACTGATAACTAGAATGTTGGCAACAAAGATGTTTGCGACAGGGAGCTTGATGACTAATATGTTGGTAACTGAGATATGAATAACTATTGTTACATAAAATCATATTCTTAGAAATTTTACTTTTCAGTGTTCTGCAAACTCTGTAGACACGCACTTTTATATTAAATTGAATTTCAGATGATTAATAATCAAGACGTCAATGGTAATCGAGTAAAATCATCTTAGGGAAATCCGGGAGAGCAAAAAGGGTGGTAACTAAATAGAGGAAAAAGGACTCTAGTCAAAAGTGGTCTTTTTCAAATTAATGAATTTTGAAGTATCCGCAGTCACAAACAACCCAGTGATCATATTTAATCAAGTAGTCGTTGTGAGAGGGTGTGTGTTAATTGTAATATAATCGGCTTAAACCCCTTAATCCTTCAAACTAATCAGAAACAGAGCAATGAATCCCTTGAAATGAGTTCAACCAACAGCTATGACGGCAGTCCCTTTGATAAACACCCTGATGGGTTTACTTCATCACGTCAATTACAAAATGTGATGTTTTCAATTAAAAAGATGAATACTGTATATTGATTTAAGAAAAAAAGGTGTCGGAAATATCGTTTAACAACAAGCTTCGAAAGCAGGAAGTGGAAACTTGAGGAAGTTAGATAGGAGTTGGGAAACGTCGAAGAATATTCAAAAATGTCGAGAAGAACAAAAGAAATGAAACAGGGACAATGGGGATCAGAGATAGAAGACTAGGGGAGTCAAAAAGGGTTATGAAGGTGCAGAGAAGATTAACAGCAGTTAGCGGAATGAACGTGCGGAAAAGAAAATACTAGGTGATGTCATAGTTGAGATCATCTATTTAAGACATTATTACTAAAGCCACTACTGTGCCAGAGAACAAGAGTGGAGTTACACGATCCAGAATCAAAGAACACTTTTAGTAAACTTATAACAAAAACAATGAGAAAGGAGGTGAAGAGTATTTTCTGAGATTCTCGGGACTTATCCAACTACGAAAGTAAATCGGGGAGAATTTGTCATGCAGACAGGTAACCTTAAAAAACAATATTTGGAGAATATTATTCATTGCACATTCAAAGTGATGTGTATTATGAAATCCGTTTGAAGCATCAAAACAGTTCCTATGCATCAGATGTACTGAAAACAACAATTGATGCATTATTTTATGTGTATGTACTTATTGTGTGCTGATACTAGAAGGAAAAAACCGAAAAAGAAATTCTATACTGGAGAACTCAACTTGATCACATTAAAATCGAGAACAAAATAATTTTCTAAAACTTTAAATCACGTCACGAAACCACCACAAACGATCCCGGAACTCGTATTCAGAAAATTCGCGTAAACTACTATTTTCGAAAATTTTATATCACTTAATGGTACTTTTTCAATGTTACTTACGAAATTAATTTAATATCAGCTTATTGAAAACTCATCGAGTACTTATTTGTCAATCTAAGAATGAATTCATGAAACCAATTCAATGTCTGAAATAAAACCCCAAGTACACTATGATAAGTGCCAACTACAGTATCTATTTTTCAGACCTACTCAACTTGTAACCCTATCGTCTAACAGAAGAAAAATAAAATCTGAACAAAGCCATTCAACTCACTTTAGTCAATCAAACAATTGTCGTTACGTTTTTGAAGGAGATCCTGAAACCTGTTCCGAATTCCGAATTCTGAAACACGCACAATTTTTGAGGCAAAAATCGAGTACAATTTCTCCAGGAAACTTGGTTCAAAACTTTGGGGCAAACATTGAGTACATTTTTTTGAGGAAATTTCGGACAAAAATCGAACACAATTCTTTGAGAAAATTCTGGATAAAAAGTTAGTAAAGTTGTTTAAGTCTTGGAATAAAAATTGAAAATGATTTTTGAGGGAATTTTGGATGGAAAGTAAGTACAATTTTCCAGGAAATCTGGTTCAAAACTCGAGGCAGGTGACAGCAAGAACTTGGCAACATATAATCTTTCAAAAGGAGCAAACTCTATGTACTTTTCCTCTCTCGTACAATTAAAAAAAGTTAAAAATGAGAGTCGTTACAAAATTTTCTTAATACGAATTCCCTGAACCTTTCAAACATTTATAGAATCTTAATTTTCAGATATTTTCGATTAAACTGGCGAAATGTAGACAAGTACAAAAATTAAGGTTTTTTGAGGAAATGTAAATATTGTCAAATTTAATTTTTAGCAAAAATAAAGCAAATGTTAAATTCGAATCTTTGGCGAAAAACGAACGACTGCCAATTATACTATTACAAAAACCGGAAATGACATCTTTAGGAAACCATCTTAAAGCGAATTTTCAGGGCTTTCTGGAATACTTCAGAATCTTCATTTTAAAAACAAAAAATTAATGATGTGTTTTTAAAAAATAATCTTGAAACAAACTTTTGTAATCCTCTGGAACACTTCAGAATTTTCTTTTCGAAGATACATAAAGACCACAGATTATTTTCTCATGATCTTGACAAGAACTTTTACTTTTCTAGAATATTTCAGAATTTGTTTCGAAATTATAGAGATCGGAAGTTGTTGTTTTTACGAAATGATCCCGACACTAATTTTGAGAGGTTTCTATAATACTTGAGATACATACGTTTCGACAAGAGCAAACTCTATCCAGCTCTTTCTCTATGGTGATAATCCGAAATCACCTGTCTTCAGAGGGAAGTGGGAACTTTCGCAAAAATTTTTCGGACAAAGTCACGGTTTTACGCGTTTATGAACACTCATTTTTATTGGACTCGTTACTGGGTAAAGTACAAAAGCAGGTTTCCGTCCATAATTGAGATGGATGAGGTCTCTCCGAGTTAGATCACTTTATTCACGGATTTCTCTCTCAGAAATCCTCCCAACACGTGTAGTCAATTATACCATGAAAAATTTAAAAAAGTAAAGGGTAAAAAACAGAAAATAAAAAGTTGAGGATTAAGAAAATAAAGATTTCGAAAATGAAAAACTAAAAAAATTAAATTAAAAATAAATTGAAAGTAGATAATAGTGGAAAGTTCTTTCAAAGCGGATTTTCAGAATTTTCCGACAAATTCGGTATTTTAAATCGTTTCGATAATTTTCAAAAATTTCAAAGCTCAAAGTTCCAGACGGTCTCGACATTTCCCATCATCCTCCGTGCGCTTCTGGTTTACAAATATAGAGAAATGAGGATTAAGAAAAAAAGTGATGTAGTATTTATATTGAGACCCCCAAGATTAGGAATGACTAAGGTTCCTCTTGACCTGGACGTCAGATGAACTAATCGAGCCCAAAAACCAAGCGTCATCAATTTTTGTAGGAAACTTGCGAAAAAAAGACGTAACTAATTTCGAAATAGGATTCCCAAAATCTACTGCAAAAATTTTCGATCTGCCGAATAGAATGAGAAATTACAGAAAAATTTTTCGATAACTATTGAACAGAGTTCGGAATTACTAGGCGAGATAATCCGTTTGACGTTTCGTTTTCAATAAAATAGTCTAGTCCTGGATTTTGAGTATATTATAATTAATTTTGCAGTAGTCACGTATTCATTGCGAAGCACAAATCTGATTCTCGGAATGGAAAGATGAAAATAATACAGAATATGAGTCTGATTCTCAGGACGAAAATATGGGTGTCACAAGACACGGAGTACCCGAGATAGAAACTTTGGGAGTTCAGAACAGAAGCCTAATTCCTGAGATTAAAAGTGAGAGAGCAAGTGATAATTTAATGTGAGTGGAAATGTTCGTGCCATCCTCCTAACTTTCTTACTATTATTAGTACTACTATTACTATCACTACCGTTACTGTTATTAATATTATTTATCGTCTTCGATTATC
>VOSG01000062.1:29408-123116 GCA_009761265.1 Halicephalobus sp. NKZ332
AAAAATTAAGATCCCACAATTTCCGAAGTTTTATTCTAAAGAAAAATATTTTACACAATACATCCTCAATGGAAAAAACATCGAGAATTTGGAAAACTACATACACAAATTTCTAGTTTTAATTTCAATTATCGGTAAAAAATCACACGTATTAATGAGAAACGTCTGTCGGGAAATTCTTCGAGTACCATTCAGGGTGGAGGTTCACGATCCGATCGAAGACGTTGTTCGCTTCTTGACAAGCAGCAAGGAAATGTTGTTCAAGCCCTTGTTTATCTTGAGAACCTGAAGTAAAAAAACAAGTTATTACTATTAGGTTTCAAAGAACTCACGTTTGAAAGAAATGACAGAAGTTGCTTGATCCAAAGTCGCCTCTAATCTCCCTTCCGTTATCATCTGAGAAGATATTCTTTCTACAGTTTCCACATTCGTATTCAACAAAGAAGCCATCTTCGAAAAGGAGATGTTTTTGAATATTTTACTTAAAGCAACAACATTGTGCTCCAAAATGAATCTTTGGAGGTAAGATTCTTCACCAACTTCCGATCTTTGATGAGCTTCTAGCAGACCTTCGAATTCAACGACATCTTGAGGAGCGATAAGTCGGTTCAAATACATCTTTTCCAGAATGTTAAATCCGACAACTTTTCTGCAGCGCTCGTCGTTGAACAGAGCAGGGAAAAGACGTTGACGAAGAGGGGATTCGGGCGATAAAATAAGACAAACTACGGATTTCTGAAGCATCGCTTTACGGTCTTCTGGAAGAATAAAGCGGGAAATGGAGAGATCGTAATATCTACAAGCAGCATCAACAAATTTCCGACGTTTGTCCAGCACAATAGCATAATAGAAATTGTATTGGGAAAGAACTTCTCCTTGGAGTTCGTGTTGCTTCATCGAAACTCGAGCAATGACTTGTTCGGCATCGTCGAGCTTCCCGGCACGAAGACAAAGATCTGTCAAGTGTAGTAGCGACTTGGCACGTTCTTCTGGGTTTTGTGAACGACTGAAAATCAATGATTTAAACATGAAATTAGAGATCGATATATAAAAACTCAGGAGTTTTGATGTAAATTTAAAAACTGAAGACTTACGAGGTGTCGGACAGAGTTCCCAAAAGAATATTCGCAGCTTCTTCATAATTGCGTTCCTCTTCATATATCGATGCCAGTAACTGTTTCAGATGCCGAATGAGATCCTCGTAAGCAATAACCCTGGTGGAGAGCATGTTGATAATCCCGAGTCCAATCCTCTTGATGAATTCCGGGTTCATAGGAGGTTTCAATCCCTCCACAACATCAGTGAAAAGTTGCTTCTGGACAATACCCGCGTTTTCTTGGTTAATAACGGCTTGGAGAGCTCCGACGATAACGTCGACGCCAGGAACCGAGGTATGGGCGATGGAGAGCAGTTCGTCGGCGAATTTCCGAACGTCTTCTTGGCTGCTGTTCTTAGTTGCCAAGTTCGTGGCCATCGAAATATAATCAACTGACGCCATTCTGAAATACTCATATTGAATTAGAAGAATAAAACAAAATAAGAAATAATATTGTCATCTTAATGTAAATTAAAAAGAACTCTTATAAAACGATCTCGGCACGAACCTCTACGGTTTTTCGTAAATATCTAGAATTTTCGTTTCCATACACTAATTCAGAGACTTTCACTGGGTTTCAGAAGGCTTTCTTTTGAAAGAATAAAAAGACGAAATTGAACGCAAAGAACTCTGGCTTCGAAAACAAAACGCCAAAACACAATCTTTTCGAATTTTGAATTTCTGATACACTTCGGAATATTTCAGAAAACTCAACTGTATTCTAGTCTTTTAGTTTTGTGATATTAATATGGAAACTTCAAAGTTTTTTGAAATTTAGTTCACTGAATTTTGAATTAAAAATTCTCAGTATTAGGGATTTCTTTGGAATTTTTACGGATTGATTTTTTATCTTTTCTGAAATTTTTTTAAACTTAAAACCATAAATTATTTTCAATTCCGTTATCTCCCCCAGACAACGTGACAGTTACGTTTTTTAATTTTATAAAATTCGAATTTTTCATGTTTTGTACAGAGTCCCAATTTGTCTGTTAATCCCTTCATATAATTATAATTTACTCGTTAATTTCTGTATTGAGTTTCGATTTTCTTATTCTCTATATAAAGTTATAATTGTGACAAAGGAGAATTCATCATTTTAAACCTAACTTTTAACCTAATTTCAAATATAATAGTTTTATCGAAGTGGTGCTGATCTTTCCTTTATCTGATTTCACTCTTATAAGGTTGTTTTTTTCGGTCATCGTTAGTATCTTGAATCTGATTATTTCTGCACTTAACCTATTCTTCGACTTTACGGTTACTATAACTTTTTAAAATTGGTATAAAGTTAATGTTTCATGAAAATAATGGTCGCTATTTTTTATTTAATTTCATTGGCACATAGTTCTTCACAATTTAGTTAATTCCTACCTTTTATTTGACTTTACTTTCATAAACCTTATTTTCAAAATTCATATCTGGTTAATATTTTTATTCAATTTTGCTGGCATGTATTTTTTCATAGTTGTAGTTGGCTAGAACTTTTTACTTAACTCTGCCCCTATGATCTTTCGAAGCCATATGTAGTTGCTGCTTTTTGTTTAATTTCACTTGTACATTGCCTTAAATTCGTGTTCAACTAATATGTCGAAATTTCTTCGTAGCCAGTACCGGGTGGTGTCTTTACTCGATTTAGCATGCATATCAGGTTATTGCATTTGCCATAGTCGTGGCTAACTACGTTGTTCTCAATTCGACCCATAAATCCTAATTTTATTTAGCCACAGCCAATTACTTTTTTACTTGATCTCACATGTGTGTAATATGTGTTTAAACATAATATATGCCTATATATTATGTAACACACAATGTATGATGTATAGTATACATTGTACATTATGTGATGCGTAATCTGCAATGCACGGCATACGCTATGTGTCAGTTTCTTTTTAGTTATACTAGATTATCGTATCTTCTGGTTTTAATTATCCATGGTAGGTTTCATGTAGACACGGTTAATTACTACTCTGCACTTGATTGTACTTATACGTACCGATTTCATCATAGAAAGAGTTGACTAGTACTTTTTCCATTGGCTATACACTTATGATCAGAGTTAACTATTTTATTTTTACCTGATTTCATCATGGACAAAGTTGATTACTGTTTCCTACCCAATTTCACTCGTATAAATTGACATTGATATCATAATAAACAAGGCTAATTTTTACTTCCTCAAGTTGTGTATTTGTCACAAGAAAAACGTCACTAGATATGAGCTTAGTTTATTTTAGATAATGAGAGCAATAATAACGACTACATCAGGTGTCCTAGGTGTGCTGAGTTTTTAGTGCCCTCTACTTTTCAGCCTGAGTTGACCGTAGCTTTCGTTCTTCATATTGATTTCCTCATGGCTACAATTAACTACTTTAGCTTTACCTGATTCGTCTATGTTGAATTCATGCAAAATTAATTCATACTTCCTACATAGTCTCCTTTGTGTAAATTTATATTCATATCATTATAGAAAAAGTCAATATGCATTCCTTGCGTAGCTTCACCTGCATAGATTTATATCCACATAGTTACAGATAGTTAATTTATGCTTTTTCACTTTTATTTCACTATATAAATTTCCTTGTAGACAAATTTAATTACTATTCTTCACTTTTGGTGCCATAGCTACGTATTAGTTTCAATACAAGAACAGTTAATTCATACGTTTTACTTTTATTTCTACCTTTTCATTTATTTTTCTACAGCTACAGTTAATTGCACTTTTTGAACTCGAAAACGGATGACAAAAATCGAAGTAAAAACTCGACTAATATGCACCTTTATTTCCATAAAATTCCGGGAAAACGCGGATTAATGTGCCCTGGAAACCAGAGAAACCATTTTCTAAAATTTTCGACTCTCTCTATCTCTGTATCCTTCGGCAGATGATCCGTAATCCATAGAAGTAGGACAATGAAAAAGTTTCTCAACGGCCTTAGCAACGAGGATTTCGAGAGTAACAAAATTGAACAAATAGTTTTCTCGTTTCCCTGAGAATCTTGTTTTTCGAAGAAATTTGCCTATTTTAATGTATTTCTTCCTTCACATATTGAATTCGTTTATTTTTTTTTATTAAATTCATCATTTCAAAAGAAGAGTGTTACCTGATCGATTTCTATGTTTGCATAATTCATTATTTCTGTCTGAGACTATCTGGTATTTTCGGGAATTTTCTTATCTGTCTTGAGTGGGAAGGTGAAAAATAATTCTCACATGTGATTTCTCCCCAGAACCACATAAGGAGATTTCTTGATCTTGGGTAGAAACACACAAAATAGTATGCATATAGTTCCTACTTGACTACAAAAATGATTTTTTAAACAACTTTCTGTCTGGTCTTTAATGGGTTTTTGTAATTTCTTCTGAGAACTACACGAGAGGGAAACTTCAATAAACTTCTCACCTGGTCTCAAATGGTAGCCGAAAGAAATTAAACTCATGTGATTTCCTCTCAAGATCACATAAAAGACTTGCTCCTGAAAACCACCTGGCTTCGACTAGAAGTCACGTGTATATGATTTTGTGCATTGATCAGCACAGGTTTAAAAGTTTAATTCCACTTGAGCAAACCCTCGTTGTATTCTATATAGATCGATTGGAATAAACTTTTCAGAAGATTATCTCTACTTGACCAATATGGAAATTTATGTACTTTTTTCATTCAAGGCTACGTGGGAATCCCTAGGAAAGGTGGTTTTTCTAAATATGGATGAAAGCCCTATAGATGTAGTCTTATGTATTAGTCACGTGTACTAATTATATGCATTAATCTTTTGCACTATTTAAGCAGAAAATTTATTTTACCTTTATTGAAACAACTTTGCAACTTATTTTTAAACTCGGTAAGACGTTTGGTTGGGAGTTTCCCTTTGTTGGCACTACATTTACTTCACAGCCTAGGAAAAATAGCATTAATGTGTCTAGCATTTTGAAGATAATAATTCACCTACTTGAATAATTTAGATATAAGTCTGAATTTCCATCAATAGTCACTTCCAAATGTGGTTTATAATTTTATGAACGAATACTTGAAAGTCTTCTCTTGTTGGTACTAAATTTATCTCACAGATCCTCAAAATGTAGTCATATCGGAGTTTGTAACATATTAATGATTAAAACATATGAATTAGTCCGTTAAATACTTGAGTACTTGTTCTCCAATCCATGAGAGTATCTATTTATAAATATATCGATTTCATGACAATAACAGCACCAGGCTAGATCCGCAATTCTTTATCTATACCTAATATTTCTGCTCTCAATTCAAGCCTTTCCTCGACCTTGGGATTTTCTTCGTTCTTAGATCGTCCGATTATCTTGATCCTTTTATGGTTTATTCGGTGCACATTTATTCCATTAAATGCTTTTAAACTTATTCATGTTTCCTGAGAAATTTGATTTTTAATTCAGATTTGTTTGAAGAAATTGTTTGTCTAATTTGAACTTGAATTAGTCTCAAACAAGGGACTTTTATTTAGCACTTCAATCGCACTTTAGTTTTTTTGAAATTTGACATTTTAGGAAATTTATAATTTTGTTTTGTGTACATGGATACGATATCTAATTTGTATGAAAAAAGTAGTAATCGGATTTTTATGTCTCTGAGGACAGTAGATGGAAATATGAGTTTTCGATATGAACAGACTTGTACCAATGTATGAGGTTTTTGTTCATTAAAACGGCTCTGGTA
Organism: Halicephalobus sp. NKZ332; assembly: GCA_009761265.1. Classification (NCBI taxonomy): domain Eukaryota; kingdom Metazoa; phylum Nematoda; class Chromadorea; order Rhabditida; family Panagrolaimidae; genus Halicephalobus; species Halicephalobus sp. NKZ332. Next base: position 35,192 of record VOSG01000062.1, read on the forward strand.
CACCAAGTATATTATTTTTCGTCCACTAATACGTTAATATGATGCGTCGATACATCGTTTTCCATTCATCGATACATTACCACAATATGTCGATTCACTTTTTCCCTTTGTACTAATACATTAGTATAACATCAATGCGTCATTTCCCATGTGTCATTAACACATTCGAACGTGTTCCGTAAAGTTACATACATTTCCAGAAAATTGATCAAATATTCCGAACGAATTTCTTTCCATATAATTCTCCAAAGAATTAGAAGTTGATTTTTTTAAAACAAGTTGAAATTTATTTTTTCTTTCTCATTTTTTGAATTTCATCTTTTTTAAATTTGATCATTTTGTAGCGTGTATCAATAGAGACCAAATGGTCACAATTAGTCACATTCGATCGATCAAAAAAATCGTAAACTTTTTCCAAATATTTCCAAAACTAACTTTTAAATTAAATATTTCCCCTTTTTTAAATTCGGAAAATTCAACGTTTAAATTTTTTTTAGAAAAGTTTGGATTCAACGAAATCGATCACATACAAAATTCCTTTAGGAATTGTTGGAAAATGTATTTTTCTTTTTTGATTAAAATTTTTTCTTTAATGAAAATGACGCAAAGAGAGCAAAAAACCTTTTTATACACCGAATTAAAAACAATTTCGCCTTGATCATTGTAGAAAAAAACTTTTTAAGGGTAAATTTTTGTAGTATGGGAATCTTGGTGATTTCCTTTCTGTTAAATATGAAGATTCCCAGGGACTTTCCCTTTTTGAAAAAGATTTATAGAAGAATAAAGTGATTTTTTGTACATAGAATTCGGGAATTATTCAGAATAAAATCGATTATGTAGGTAGAGACTGGATATAACTATATTTAGGAATTAAAACAGAAATATTTTTATCGAATATCTTTTTGTCGAATTCTGTCCGAAGTATTTCATTCAAATTACAGAAACCCGACCTTTAAAGGAAGAAATTAAGTTGCTTGGACTTTGGTCCCGAAAAGAGTGATAGTTCTACATGAGTTCAAGACTATTTTCTGGGAAATACTTTTTAAATTAAATTTGTACTGTTTTCCTTAATAAATGTCGGAAAAAATACTTAGACTTCATTAATAGTTTAGAAAACAGGAGATTTATCTTTCATGTCAGAAATAAAGTCGTGCTTTTACCATTCGTATCAAGACGAGAGCTGAATGATTCGATCTTTAACTTTGAGGACATAATGAAATAATTTCACCCTTCGTATCGATACTAAAATTGAACAATTTCATCATTTGTATTAGGGCTGAAATGAAATGACATTTTTCGTACCAGTACCGAAGTTGAATGATTTCATTTTTTGGCTGAATTATTAATGAGGATCTGTTTACTTAAATTTAAAAATTAACAAGATAAATTGTTCAACTTTGGTCCTGCAAAAAAATGAAAGATAATCTTTTTAGAGCAATTTTGATTACTTTCGAATTTCCTACAATGTTTGATTCTTTCGTAAATTGAACTTTTCCCCATCGAGTTCGGATTTGTATAACGTGAACGAAAATGTGCAAAGTTTACCAAGTATAAGAAAGTCGGGAAAACTTAAAAACAACATTAGCAGAAGTAAGATTGTTTTTTCGTATAGGGATCAAAGGTCAACGTCTGTGTAGTAGTTCGGTTACCTTTGGAACCGTAATTTCGAATTTGTCATTTCCTGACAAACTTTCTTTTAGAGCAAATCCTATATTTTCGTTTAAATACAAAGTTCAAATGTACTTGAAGAAATTGCTTGTCTTTCAATGGCCAAAGCTCGTCTAATTTGAAAATGTAGCTCTAAATTTATTTTCTGACTAATTTTCTTTCTAAATAACTTTCGCATCTTCTTATTTGAAGACAGTATTTAAGAAAATTTGAAAACATCATCAAGGAAAGTTCATCTTTCGTTTCCAGACTGAAGATCGGCGTCTATGTAATATTTTCACTGTTTTTAAAACTATAATTTAAATTTGTTTTCTAACAAATCGCCCTTTAGATCAATTCCTGTATCTTATTTGTCTAAAAATAAAAAATGAAAAACAATAAAAATTAGAAAAATAATTAAGAAGTCCATCTTTTTCTTCAAGACTAAAGTTCAGCATCTGTGTAGCAGTCAGACTACTTTCAGTCTACATTTATCATTTTTCTAGCGACCTTTCTTTTTTTAAATGATTTTATATTCTTTCTATATGAAAATAAAAATAATTTAAATCTTTTTAAATTTTAAATATTCAAAAAGTCAATTATTATTTTCAGGATCAAAGTCGAATGTAATTTCCTCCTTTTCGAAGAGCAAGGTGCAAAACAATTAAAAGTTTAATAACCACTATTTTTGGTCGTCATTGTTATCATCACAAGACGCAACGAACCTGGCTCCTCCTATTTCCCCTTCTCTTTTGATGATCCCCTGGTCCTTTCTTTCCTTTGAGGTCCCCTGACCATTCCCCCTTTGCTGATCCCCTAACCCCTCCTCTTTTCCTCCCTTCTGATGATCCCCTGACTCCTCCCCCCTCCTGATGGTCCCCGACTGTACTTCCGTACCTTACGCCGAACAAAGTCGGACGTGTTTGTCTTCATAGAGAAACGTACGTGTAACTCTTAGTTGCTCTTTTTTTGTGTTCACGAAAATTTGGATTGGGACACAAAAGACAGAGAGGGTGCAACGAGACCATTTTGGTAATCAATTTTTAGTGAGATCTTTCGTTAATTAATTTTAATTTTCTTTGTCTCATCTTCTTTGAAAATTACAATCTCCGAAAATTTAGTTTAAATCTGAAGATTCCGTGAGTTTCTATAAATTTATGTCAAGATAATTTCGTGGAAAAACCTCTTTTGATCTTTACAGTATAGTCGTCTTAATATAATTAGATTTTGGAATCTAGTTAGGGGTTCGACAAATGTTTGAAATTAGGAAATTTACCAACTTCTATAATCTCTGAACATTTATGTTGAAACAATTTCGTTAGGTATTGATTTCCAACTTTCACTATGATGCGATTGCATTAATATGACTAGAACCTCCTAAAACTAAATGCGGGATTAAAAATATTTAGGATCGATAACTTTATAGTTCTAGAGAATCGTCGAAATATTTCTTCGAACTGTTAATTTGCAGTTCTTAGTGCGATCTTTGCAATTGTTTTATTTTATTTATTTTTCAAGTTTCTGGTTTGTTCTGCATGCTGGACTTGTCTTCGTATCGATTGATCTGTCAAACGCTGATCATTTTTGTAGTCTACGAGTTGTGTACGTGGATCTCAGCTATCTCAAATTTTTATTACTTTTGTATCCAATCCATACTTTTCTTCCTCTTCTCTGAGAGGTTATTTTGACGCTGATCTCTTAAAACTGACTGTCCTTTGTATCAAATATAAATTTTGGATTTTATCTTTAAATAGCATCTCCTTTTTTAAACTAAAGAACCGAGAAGATTCTTTATTTAATATTAGCTTTATATTTTTTAAATAAGAACCTGAAAGTTTTATTGTCGTGAATTAATATGAAGTGAAATTTTGATTTTATTGATTCCGTTAGGTAAATAATCGGAATCTATGTAAATTGATAGAAGGTGCTTGCATATACTCTTCCAGTAAAAGTTTTACGATTTTCTCTTATTCACCTAATATCGTTACTACAAATTTTTGGAACTTTTTATTTCCGAACCAAATCAATTAAAGAATTTTAGTGCTCGAGATTCTATTCAAAAATGCAAACATTTTGAAACCAATTCAACGGTTCAATTTAAAAGTTCAAAGCTCAAAAATTCAGAATTTGACTCAACATTGATCTAAAAGTGCAAAATCCGAAAATTAACCTAAAAGTCGAAAATGTAACTTTAAGGTCCGAAATTCGATCCATAATTGGTCTTAAAGCTCAAAAATTTAGAATTTGGAAATTTGACTCAAAATTGACATCTTTCGTTAATACTATGTATTTTTTCGGAATTTCTTTCTTTTACATACCACCTGTTTACTATTTTATTTCATGCAGGGAAGACTAATTTCGAAAATTTTCTCAAACGACAATCAATAGTTGAAAAGTTCTTTTTACGTTTCAAGTTGACTTTCGATTTCTGACGCTTTATTCATAATTAACCCAATCCCCAAATTTTGGTGTTTTATTCCAGTATCAATTTCACTTTTAAATTTTGGCATTCTGTCCCAATATCAGTTTCATTTTGAAGCTTTGACACTAATTTTATTTCTAAATTTCGGAGTTTATTCTACTGTCATTTTATTTCTGAGTTTTGGTGTTTCATTCCAACGTTAATTTGACGTAATTAAAAATGAAAAGTCTCATTATATTCCAAAAAAATTAATAGTTGAGATTCACTCATTTTTTATTACTCTCTGATTCGGATTTTTTGCAAAATTTGCTCTCCCGATAAATACAATAGAATCAGGTGTCTAGGAAACATTTTTGATACATATCTGGTTTGTCCACTTTTTGTTGTCTCGAGAAACGCAGATTCTTCCCGATTTTCCAAGGCAAACATTCTGAAATTCGAGTTGGGATAAAGCTGTTGATTTAGAGTTTCTAGATTAAATTTTCAAATGTTTTGAACCATTCCAAATTTGAATTTATAAAATAAAATTATAAAATATCGAGACGTAAAGTAGGTTTTAGAAATTAAGAAAAATTGGAAATTAAAAAAATTTAAATTTGAATTTGAATTAAGTATCCTGAAATTTAAGAATTCTGGGAAATTAACGACCCTAATTATACCCGGAAATGTGGGCTTTGAAATTAAAATCATTTGATCTAATTCGGAAAATTTCAATTGGAAAATCAAGAAATCTGAGAAATTACAAATTCACAGAAATAGGAAATTAAAGAAACTTAAAAGAGCAGTTTTTTTATTTATGAAAATTTTAAAAAGTCAATTTTTTAATTTCCAGAAAAATCTACTTTTTAAAATTAAAAAAAATAATTTTCGAAAATATTATACAAGCGATTTGTGGAAAATCCTTTCATTTACTCTAAAAGTTCCATATTAAGATGGACTTTGTATGAAAATAGACCGATTTACCCTTTTATTTTGCTCAAAGAACTTTTGTCCGAAAACAATGCGAAATCTTTGAGGAAAATCTTTCGAGGAAATCTAGTACGAGTCGCTCGATCGACTGTTTTGCCTCAAAAAGGACAATTTTTCCTTTATCTCCTTGATTGTTCACCTGCAAGGCTGTCTCTCTTCCCAAAATGCTCTTCGTTGAAACTACACTATTACTATGCTATCATGTGAATTGAAAACCCATATTTTTACGAAATTGTTCCAGCACGGATTGTTAAAATTTGTGACTATCGATTTTTGTTTAGGGTGTTTTCGTCGAATTTTATTCATATTAATATAAATACGCCACTAGGAAATATAAAGGTATTTTTTACGAGATTGTTAGAACTTGTGACCATGGGTTTTCTTTCCGAAAATTTTGGATAGATCTCGATCGAATTAATGCAGCTATGTCATCATGGATACAAACAACGGATATGTTTACGGAATTGTCTTAGCAAGAATTTCGAAACATATGGTTGTATATTTTGTTTCGGAATTTTTATTAAATCCTAGTCTTATTAATACAATTAGTCATATTATTACAAACTCTAAGAATTGATATTTATACGAAATTGGTTTCATCAAGAGTTCTTAGTTTTAGCTACATATTTTTGTTCTATGAGTTCCCAATGGATTTTATGAATCTCACTTTCCAAAGATCATGAAATTTTAGTTTATAAAATATCATTCTTCCCGGAAATCCGTTCTCGGATAAATTTCTAAAAACCTATTTTCGGAATAAATTTCTAAAATATTTTTTAGGATGAATTTTCTAAAAAAATTTTGAAACAAATTTCTCTAACTTGTCACTGAAGAAAATTCCAAAAATTTCAAAATTAAATTTCTGAAAACTAAAATTACTCCTCCTACAGTATTTTACAACCAATTTCTGCAATTTGTTACTGAATAAATTTCTGAAAAACCATGTTAGAGCGAGATACTAGGTCAGATAGTAAAGTTTGCGAGATTCAATCAGTTTCCTCCCAATTTCCTGTCTTCCCTGTGGTCCCTTTTGTCACCTCCTACCTTTCTCGATTTGTCCCTTTGTTGACAAAGTTGCCTCCAACAACGACAATCGATACATAGACTCTCGAAAAAGAAACATGTTTTTAGTTTTCAAAGGTTTATTTTTTAACATTTTAGTATTAAGAAGTAATAATGTAAAATTCTTTTTTAAATTATGTAATTGTTTATTTTTGGAGTTTTATTTTTCGAGTTTTGGCATTCCGTTTTCCGCCAAGAATCGAAAGGATAGCCCTGCCAAAAGTGCAAATATTACTTTTGGGATTTCTTTTTTTCCGCCAAGATCGCACATATTAATTTTAGGATTTGAACGTTCTTATCCTTTCTACGATGACAACAGGACGTTTCGTTAAGGGCGCAGAGATTAATTCGCGGTTCTTAAGGTTCGACATTCTGTTTTATTGCCAGATCTATACGCATATTAATTTCCGAATTTTGACGTTCTGTTCTTCTTGTCAGAAGTGGTAAGAACGTCTTACCGAAATGACAAGGACGTTCGATTAAAGTTTCATAAATGTTCATTTTTGATTTTATCTTCTTTAATAAAACTTGTCAGGAGCAGGAAACCGACGAACCTTTATAGTTTTTATTTCACGGAGCTGGATTCAAAATGCGTGAACTAGCCAATCAATCTCTTTCTGCTACATTCTGATTCCGATTCTGTCCTTAAGGGACTATCGATCGGTTTCCACATCTGTTGACAGTTACTTTTCTATCTTTTTACTTGGTCATGTTTATGGTTTTCGGACTTTTTTGTTTACTACAACTTTCCAAAGTTCAATGAAAACATTTGAAATCATTCGAAATCTCGAATTTCGAAAAGTCGCGTCGAGAAAACCCCATAAAAACCTCTACTTCTTTCTATATTATGACCTTCTAGGATTATCATGGATGAAACGGCTACAGTACTCAAGATAGAACCTCCAGATGAGGTGTTGGAGATAGATTTTCTCCCTTCTGCCTCATCCTCCTCAAGTTCAGAAGACTACGGTAACTCAGATCAGGAAATCAAGCAGACTGGAGGGATCTGTGCTGTCTGCGGAGATGCCGCCACCGGTCTCCACTACTTCACACCATCTTGTAACGGTTGCAAGACTTTCTTCAGGAGATGCGTTGTAAATGGGAGGAAATTCGTTTGTCGAAATGGAGGAAAATGTGCTTTTGATAAAAGTAAGTCTTGCTTCAGAAAACTTAATCCTACAAGTTCCTCAATATTGATAAACGAGAATATTAAGGAAGTTGTATTTTATTTTAAGGATGAATCTTACTGTAAAAAAAGAACACTACAGTATTCCTGATACTGATAAAAGAGAATATTGAGGGTACTAAAATTTTTCTTTTTCCAAAAATAATTCTCAATATAAAAAGTACGTTCCATACTGTTCCTAACATCGATAAATAGGAACATCGGAGACATCTTAATTTGGTATTCAAAAAATAAGTGTCACAGTACCCTAAATCTCCCAAAACCATTGAAAATACTGTAGTTTTTCTTCTTTATTTCCTACGGAGAAAAATTCGGAGGTAAAAATACTTCCATAGTTTCGAAATATCTTTTTGAAAAAAAACATGACTTTTTATAGTAACAGATTTAATCAAAGATCAATTTCAGACCGTAGATGCGGTTGTCGGGCCTGTCGGTACCAGAAGTGCGTCGACGCGGGGATGAATCCACAAGGTTTTTTTAATCCCATAATTAGCCCCAACACCATATTGTAAAATGAAAATAATGGATCCGGGTCAAAAATCAAACATAGGCACCACTGAATTCTATAAGTTTTCTTATCAAAAAACATTATCCAAGTCAATTTTTTTTTGACTATGTTCGTCACCGGGATTCTTTATCAGGAAAATTATTTCTTTGACGGCTACAATCTGGACCAACTGGGAGAAATGTTGTTTCCGACTTTGACCCAGCCAGAACAACCCCAAGTAGTTCCAGTAGAAAAATTTTATCACAATTAATAAAATAAAAATCAGAAGAATAGAAAAGATAATAACCCCAAAATGAACATAATGTTCTTAGGGATGGGCATGAGTTTTTCGTTTCGCATTATCCCCCTTCTGTACTTTCGGATTTTCTTTTCGGAAATTAGAAAGTTCAAAGGTGTGCCGTGAGTTCCTCAATTCACAATATTTCCTGTGCTTTCACAATTTCGTTTCGAGAACCGAAATTTCCAAGGAACCATGGCATGCGCACGTGTTTTTCAGCTCGCATCACCCTATTTTCTGCACTTTCAGGCATTCGTTTTGAAGTTAGGGTTTTCGTATGTGTGTCACGCAAATTTCTCGGATCTTTATCATATGTATTCTCAGATTTTCGTCTCAAGACACAATATCACATTCCCAGACAAGTGTCATTTTATCTCCTTTTCAGCAATACAGTACACTCCTTCTGCAAATTTAACCTTATCAATTGCAAGGAAGAGATTCTCAAAAAAGTTCATCCAGCAAGATTCGAAACTCGACATAAAAATCGATGCTGCTTTCTACAAGACCATCCATAACCAAATTTTGCAAACTATCGGATATGTCCTCCGAGTCGAAGAAAAGCATTTAAGGTTGAGAAATTCCAATTATTATCCTTATGCGAATGAAAGCGGACTGTTGGATTTCCTCGAAGGAAGATGTGTCTTGGGCGAAGCCGAGAAATATCAGGTAATTTTTCCAGATTAAAAATAATGTTTAAAATCCGATATTAAAGCTAGTCGAGAAATGGCCGGCCCGACCCAAGTTCGACTTGGATAAAGTAGAGCTGAAAAAACTCGGTGTGAAGTTCTGGTTTTTCGTCGACATGGCTCTGTGTGTGGAACATATGAAAACTTTCCCTTTTTTCAACGAACTCAGTACGGAAGATAAAGTAAGTGATTTCATAAAAAAATTCAAAAAACAAACAAAAAACATTATGGCCCTTCTGGATTTCCCAATTTCCCAGCAGGTCCTCCATTGTTCCCTTTCCTTCTGCGACAGTAACGACGGTGGGATTTCCAATGCTCGTGCTGGCATTCTTGGCTACAATAAGACGTGTTCCAACAACAGAAATACACAGCTTCGGCTTCACAGTTGTAACACCACTGTTTCTTTTTCGTTGCCGAGAGGTTTTGACGATGAGCGGCCTCGAGTTGGGCCATTTCAGTGGCGTAGTTTTCGCGATATTGCTCTTCCAGATTCGCCTTGACTTCGTCCAATTCCTGTTTGAATTCTATCAAAAGTTCGGATCGGATTTTCTGTTGGTCACTCAAAAACTCTTGATGCAACTGAAAAGACAAGGATTCATATATCAAAATTGTCTAAAATTTACTTTTTCTGTCATTTCGACCAACACTTTTTCACGAGAAAAATCCCATTCTGATTGCCAGTGTTTCTGGAGCTCGACGAACATGTCCTGGACCCTTGCGTTGTACTGATCACTTTGTTCATTTTGATTATCCTGCAAGATACCGCTCCCGCTCGGATTTTGTTCCTGATCCATTATCTCGCCCTTCAACATCCCAGAGATCTGGAAAGAAATTGTTAAACCAAAATCAGAAAATCTAAGAAATTCGATATTTTGGATGTACGGAAAATTCCGGGAAAAATCATAGAAGGTAAAGCGAGGAAAACGCGGGTAGATTGGAGTAAAAATTTCGTATTTTAAAAAGCTAGAAAAATTCGTTTAAAATATAATTTAAAACGAGCAAAACGGGAAACGAAAAGAGAATCAATTGCAGTCCACAAGCGAGCTGGCGCAACGTGCGAGCAACTAGAGAGCGGCCCTGAACGACATCTGCGCAGAACATTTTCGATCTTTGAGCACTTTGCTTGCAACAAATTTCTGAATTTTATGCACATTGCTTGCAGTTGAACACAGATTATCCTTTTTGTTTATCTTCATTTGAGACATTGGATCCTTTCTAGACTTCCGTCAATTATTACTCTTTGTCCTATCTCAAAAATAAATATTTTGATCAATTTTTATGACTCACTGTATTTTCAGGTGGAGTGGGCTCAATCCTCTGTCCTCGCAGCTTTGTTGCTCTCTTCTTCCTATTATTCCTACACCCAAAAATCGGAGATTATTGTTTATCCAGATGGCACTCATCCGTTTCACGTAAAATCAAACAAGTAAGTTTTTCAATGCGAATTAAGATTGAAAATAATTCAATAACTTAGATTTCGAAAAATAATTTAATGATTTACTATTTTTCAAGCATAATTTAATAGTTTAGAATTTCTTAAATTTAATTAAATAGTTTTAGTAATTTGACATTTATGTTAAGTAATTTCAGTTTAAATGAGCTCGAGAAAAAGTTGATTGTCAGTGTGCTTCCTCAAATCCAGGATCTTAAGATGGATCAAGTCCAGTACACTCTCTCGAGGGCTATTGTTGCTCTCAACGACTGTAAGTTTTTTATCTGAATTTCAATTCTTATTTCCTCTATATTAAAATGATCCTATTTCTACGGTTTTTATTGAGTATAACCCACATTGACATAACTAGAACTAATAATAATTCCTTATTTTATCGAAAATATTAAAAGATACTATACTTCCGCCGTGGGACCTTCTTAGCGAAAAAATGGGGTTGGCATTCATCCGTATTGTACCAGGCCGAGTAACATTTTCGTTATAAGATATTCGTTCTTTTTTAAACTTTCAACGATGTCTTTGGACGAGTTTGACGTTCTTAGATCGCTTCCGACGAGAAAATTATATTCTTTGTTGTCAATGGGGGTTCACCTTGTTACATATATTTATCGCCATGGAAATAGTTTCTTTCGTTACATAAAATTAAATTTTCAGCGAGTCCAACCATATCTCCGGATGGAAGGGAAAAAATCGCAGAGGAAAGAAATAAGTACTCAAACGCTTTGCTCAGGTATCTCCAGAACAAGTTCGGAACAGAAGAAGGAACTCGAGTTTTTGGGGATACTGTATATTTCATCAACGGACTTTACAGAAAGACAGAATTGAACAAGGCCTATTATGCTTATAGACAATTTGTTTGTACGGACAGCTTCGCGAAGAACAAAATGATGCAGCAACTGCTCTTGGATGTCCAGTGATCCTCGAAATCCAGATTCCTTGATTCTATAAATTTTGGAGTAAACTCACTTTGGCAAAACGAGAACGAATCTGATTTTCTCGTTAAAACATCCTATAACAAAGATATCGCTCTTTTAATTTTTTTAATGATTTGGTAAAATGAAAACTAGTGAGATTGTTTTTTATTAAGAAATCCCAAAACAGAGATATAATTTATTTTGAAATTTTCGAGTTTTTGTATCTAAACGGGAATGAATGAAATTAGTTTTTTATCAACAGAAATTTCGCCACGAAAGTATTATTTATTTTATTTTTTTGAGTGATGTTGGCGAGAAAAGAATCACATTTCTTCACTTTTTGCCAAAGAAAGTTCGACTCCATGATTCCATAACCGAAACTCCTTTTCGAAAAAACCATCAAGTGGATTCTCAAAGTAGTTTGATCCCTCGCTGGTTTTTCAATTATGTTAATCTGTTTCACCTTCATCTCCTCATTTGAAGTGATTTCAGTCCAATAATGTACTAGTATAAAGAGATTTGATTTTGTTTCGAAGGAAAATCGATCGGTGTAATTCCGAGCTTTATTCTTAATCTCCTGTTGCAAACTGGAATTTCCTACAAATTCGTATCGGGAAAAGTTTTACTTTCCGTAATTTTAGCTTTAAAACGGATGGAATTTTGTAATGAATTGAATGATATCATCGAAATAATTCAGCGGGATGTAGATTTGAAAAATGTCAAAGAATCTGATGACTTTGGAGATTCCAAAAAATTAAAAAATTTCGGAGTTTGCAGAAAAATAGAAAAGTTCGATGATTGTGAAGACTTCAAAAATTTCGAGGACTTCCAAAACCTTGGAGGTTCTGGGGATTCTAGAGATTTGAAAGAATTAAGTTACCAAAGTGACCAAGATGCCTTTTTCGATGACGACGACAATTCAGTTCTTTCTTCTGACGAATATTCTCCAAAGGAAATTGTAGCTTCTACCGGTGAAATTGTCGCTCCCAAAAACTGCCTAATCTGCGGAGATCCAACTTCTTGTTGTCATTACGGTAAAAACTATTAACATTTATTTCTGCTAAAAAAGTTATTGGTTATCGGAAGTTTTCAGATGTTCCGGCCTGTTCAGGATGCAAAACTTTTTTCCGAAGAACGGTTCTGAGTGGAAAGGAACACAAGCCCTGCAAAAATAACGGAAAATGTGACGTTTCCACAGAAAAGTTCACAAAAATCCGATGTAAATCATGCAGGTTCGATCGCTGTATCCTCGTCGGAATGAATCCAGCCGCTATCAAAGTTCCAGAAAACACGGATCTGGAGTCGATATTAAACAGTGTGAATCAAAGAAAACGAAAAATTCTAGAAAGTCTAGGGAAAACTGAAGCCTCGGATGTTGAAGATTCTCCGGAAAAGAACGAAACTCCGAATCTTGGGGTCATTTCGAAAAAGAACCCGATTTTCGAACAAACTCTGGATCAAAGAGATATAGATTTTTTAGTTTTTTTAGAGTCCAAAGTTTTGAAATTACGGGAATCGAACTATAATCCCAAACCTTTTTATACAGAATCTATTCCGAATATTTTACAAAGAAAAACAGCTTTAAGGTTTTCCGGAAAATATGAAAAACAAAAACATTGGCCAATCAAATGGACAAAAGAAAATTTTCCTGGAAAAGGTTGTTTCGAGAAAAAAGATGGAGAACTTCCGAAAAGAAATTGGCTTACTATCGACTTGATTTTAACTATGGAAATGTCGAAAACGATACCTGTTTTCGAAAGATTACAATTTTCTGACAAAGTGAGTTTGAAATATTTTTCAAAGTTCCAGCATAATTAGTTTTCATACGAAATCTATTTCAATCATTTTCCAGGAAGCAGTTATAAAAAATGCTCTCCTGATGAGTACGCTCCTGACTCAGGCGTACTACAGTATCCAAGGACACCAAGACACCCTGACTATGCCAGACGGCCGGATGCCGATCCAATTTCGTCGAGAGGGTTTGACAAATCTCCACTTTGAAGTTTTCTGTCGAATTCTGGAACCTTTAAAAAGAGTCGATCTCACTCACGAAGAATACGTCCTTCTGAAAACTCTGATGCTTTGCAACCCCGCAGTGAAAGAAGTGTCGGAAAGGGCGAGGAAAATCCTGGAAAAAGAATTCGAAAGATACTCCAAAATTCTGTTGAAACATGTACAGGGAAACTTAGGGACGGCCCCCGGGGCAGTGAAGTACGCAAAAATCATGGAAGTCTTCGAAGCCATGGCTCACTTCGCCCAAAAACATCGGGAACTGCATGTTTGGGTCCAGATGCAATTCGGAATAATCTTCCGGAACAAGAAAATTCATATCCGGGTACTCGACGAAGTTCTAGGATAACTATCTCTAAAACCATATCCCCAAAAAATCACATTTTCCAAAAGTGCAATTTGAGGTTTACCAAAGACAAGTTATAGGACATATAGGACATAAATAATGTAGCTATTTAAATATGTTGATCAAGGACTCTCCAAAAATTTCCAAATGTACCTCGTAAGAAATAAAAACCGTTTTCGAATAAAATTATACATTGAGAACCGCTATTTGTGCGTCGATGAAAGACTCGAACATGCTCATTACTGCCAGGATCGCCGGATTTCCGAACCCATGGGTCATCATCGAGAAGCCTGTCAACGGATCTTGGACTTCCGACTCCAGAGTTTGTTCTTTGTGCTGATTCACTACAGGGGAACAGTCTGCCTTCAAAACAGCCGAAAATTCACGAACAATTTGCTTCGTTTTTACCAGATCATCCAGCGAAACTTGGTTTTGTCTGTCTTTGAAAACCTTCGCCGTGACAGGTTGCACAGGAAAACTGGTAGAAATAATTTTAGAAAAATCACTCGCGAAAAGCAAAGCTTCTTCTTCTAGAAGACTGCTGAACAACGTCAAATGTCCTCTCCGACGCCCTCTTTCTATGGTTAATCCGACTTTCTCCAGATCTGCTTTTAGAAGATTTGTGTTGTTCGGCATCTTGGCTCGACGAAGGAGACCTCCCAGGAGGGAAAAGGAGAAGCATTCTGGCCCGTAAATCCTCCTGGCAAGTTCACCGACAGTCACCTAAATAGTAAAGTTAATCATTATATTGATAATAAAAACATCTTCCGAAAAATTGCTTCGACACGAGTTTCTAAATTTTCTAGTCAAGACCAGAAGTTGTCTTGATTTTTTAAGTGGCTTTGCACTGTTTTGAAGACACCAAGCTGCAGAAATTGTAACCAAAGCAATTTCTCAAAACTCATGGTTTTAAATATGAATATTAACTGACCTTGTATTTCGACACATTCAAAAGAGATAATCGTCCCGTTACTGCTGCGAACTGGTGATCAACAACCGGAGTCTGGGTGGATTTGAACTGTTCAGCGATGAACTCGAAGGCTTCCTTGGAAAGCTCCATCGACATTTCCGGAGACGAAGGTTGATCCTTGGGAGTCATGAGGCTTTCTGGAGACAAGCTGCCGTCATCTGTGGTCGTGCTGGCTGAACATTGGGCTTCTTCGTCTCCTACTTCTAGTTTTACTCTTTCATATCCCACTTCAAATTTCACCATTTCATCTCCAGCTTCTGACTTCGGTTTTTTAAAAAGGGAGTTATCGCTCTCCTCCGACGATTCTCGTTTTACCTAAAACTCTTCCCAAGACAACTTCCTAATATAAAAATCTCTAACTAACCTGTTTTTCTGCTTGTAACCTTCTTTTCCTCTTAGAAATAAGTTCAGCAATAGCATCCATAGTAAAAAAAGAGGAATTTAAAAATGAAAAAAAAGAAAAAGGGCTGTCCACCTCGGTCGGTACTTTCTCGCGCGAGGAAATGAATGGCAAATCGCCCAACTGAAAAAATTAAGAAAAATCGTTTGACTGATAAATATTATGAGGAATCTTTCGCATGACGAAATTGAGACCAAATTTGCCGCTGGTCTCCTTCTCTCCAGGCGTATTATCACTCAATCAAACTCTTTTCCCGCTTTTTCGGTTATTTTTTTCATGAATAAAAACTTCTAAATTATTAAAATACCTTTCTTTAAACAAAACTCCTAGTAAGTTGACAGATTTATCATCCAGTTGAAACCCCCATTGTAGTCATTTATGAAAATATTTTATTCTTTATTAATAATCAAAACTTTCAACGAATTGGCAGATTTATGGATAGAAATAGCTATCAAAAGGGAAAATAACCAAGTAGAGAAATGAGACAATTTTACAAGCAGAGTTCTTTAAAAATAAGTATCTCAGCTAATAAGTGCGGGGGATCGAGGGTAGGAATATCAGATAACTTAGATATGCTGTTTCGAACTTGGACGCATCACAACCGAAGATAAGCGAAATACACCACATGTCAGTGATCATGGGAGAGGTTGGTGATTGGGGGCCCAGATTCTGGGGCGGCCATGCTCGCCGATTGTCATGATCACCTTGTTCATGATGTCCTCGAAGTTGTAGCCAGTCACGATCGCTGAAATCACGGAAATTAATATGCGGGAACGAATATTGATATACAAAAAATCCAAACTGATCTTACCTGAGAACAAGTCCCCGAAGTTCTGCTCGATTCTCTGGACTCTGTCGTAGGCCCTCTGAGCCTCGGAGTCAGGGAGACTGGGGTCCCATTCCCGGATCTGCTGAGGACTGTGGGGCTTGATGAGGATTGCGATCGGATGAATATTGGCAGTGTTTTGGAGTCTTCTGATCGCATTTCCACTCACATCAAGGATACAATGTCGGCCCTGAGATTATTTTAATGATTAATATGAATGACTTTTCGGTAGACTCACTGAGTTGGCCACTTCTCTGACGGCGTTGATGGAAGTTCCATAAAGATTATCCTGGAACTGTCCTGCTTCGATGAACATGTTGTTTCTGACATCGTTCTCCATTTCTGCTTTGCTGACGAAGTAGTAATCTCTTCCGTGGACTTCATTTTCACGTGCGGGTCGAGAAGTGTCTGAAAAAGGTCAGTTAAATGGTCCCCCGAAAATGAAAGTCAACATGACTCATTTCGAAGTGAGTCACTTCGACTAATATTTTCCTCAAAAAACAAGCAACTCACGAGGAACACAGCTGCTGAACTTGTCTGGATATCGACCGACAATTTCGTCGTTGATTCTGTCCTTCATGGCTCCCAGGATGATGACAGGGCGAACATAGTTGACTGAAGAATTAAGGTTAAGAAATTCGAGAGAAATAAACTCACTGTTCTGGACCTCGACGGTTTCGTAAGAGAAGATGGGCTCCTCTGCTGAATTTACTGAAACAATAAATTACAATAAGCAAGTCAACAACTAGATATTTGTTAGAAAGTCAAGCAGATTCATTAGAAAACAGATTTTTAATTGCAGATTGAACCAGATTTGCGTGCTGGGACCACCGATTGAACAGTGATTAGAAAACAAAAATTAGGAAACAATTTAATGAAAAGATTTAGGTCCCACAACGCACACTTGGTTCACTTCCAGACAAGATTTGTTGACAATGAATTATTTACGAATAATCGTCTAGAAAAGGACGGAATGGACTTTGACAGAAAGTACGGACTCTTGACAAGTTTTAGTTTCGAACCTTTATCTCTGATTAATGATCGAAATCAGTCTCGATCAGTGACTAATGACATCTTACAGAGGTCACAAAAACACCGCAAATAACAGATATCCTACTTACAGTTGTAATCACTGTCAGAGGTGTATGTGAACTCTGTCGAAGTATATTCCGCAGGAACTCCTATACGAAAAACTCACTAGTATAAACGTGAATATAAAAAAGGAAAATTTCTACAAAATTTCAGAATCTAATATCTTTAGAAAAACTATGAAATTCTATTGAAAAAAGGAAAAAATAGAATTAGGAAATTCTAGTGAGAAAAATAAGATAAAAATGAACTTACGGTCAAGGTCTGTGAATTCGTTAAGTTTCTCAGTGGACTTGACGAAGGGGAATTTGCGGGAGAAGGAGAGCTGGGTCCTGGATCCTCTTCTGCCTTCCATGCCCATGGAAGCATTTCTTCCGAGACTCTGACTTCCAGAGTTGAAGTTGACTTGTTTTCTTCTTTGCTTTTCTCTTTTTTCTACCTTTTTCTTGCTAGGGATCAGACCTTCGCCTCCTTCGTCCCCGTTTTCAGAAATTCTCCTTGCGGTCCACCATTCGTCATCGTTGGCGTTGAGGACGTGAAGGATATCACCGTATCTGAATCCCATGGTTCTGTGCGGGACCCCGGTTTCTCTGGAAGGATCGTAGTCGAACAAGGCTCTAACGAAGACGTCTCTCCGGGTAGCTACTGTAGCCGGATTCACACCGATGGTTGCAGCAGCCGAGGCTTGTCGATTCAGCATATCATTTCTCAACGCTTCTACTTTCGCCTCGAAAGCGGCATAATCTGCAGGTCTGTACTGTAGTGTCAGATTCACGTAGGAATTCGGAAAACAATTCTTCAAAGCCAGGGCAGCAGCGTTGTGGGTGGCATTTCTGAGTTCGACGTCGTTGACTTGGAGAAGAACATCTCCTTTCCTGATGTTTCCAGATAAATCTGCGACTCCTCCAGGCAGAACATGACTGATGTAGATGGGTTCTCTGTCTTCTCCTCCAACGATGTTGAAGCCTAGTCCTCCATCGCCTTTTTTAAGGGTCACGACTCTGGGGGCGAGGGAGATCTCGGGTTCGTAGGTTTGCGTAGTGGGGATTCCGGATCCATAAGCTAGGTGACCTTGGCTACCGTAGCTCTGATCCGGGAACTGCGGGATCGATCCGGATCTGTTTGCCGCGGCAATCCCAGTGAAGCTTCTGGAGCTGTCATCGATGGGAGGCGGGACGTAATTAGGATGGGGATTCTTCTCGTAATAGATCGTGACTCTTTGTCCTGTGGACTTCAAAGTGTTCACAGCAAAGCTATGAGTGACGTTCTCAAGAAGAACATTATCAACAGCAAGAATCCTGTCCATGGACTGAAGTCTGCCATCGAAGTAGGCAGCTCCACCCTCAATGATTCTCGTGATGTAGATGCCATTGTCTCCAGGGACGTGTTGATTCCCGACACCTCCGGCGATGGAAAATCCGAGTCCTCCGGCCCCCTTGACCAACTCCAATTTTCTGATACTCGGGTTAAGTTCCAGACGCTGGATCTCAGGGGGGATTCTCTGTATCGGGATCGATACAGGAGCGAGGGGAGAGTGGTGGGAGCTGAGGGGCGGAGGCAGGACGGAAGTCGGGGTCTGGCCGTAGCTCGAACTGAATCCTGTAGTAGTTCCTCCGATTCTGAGGTCATGTTGAGAAACAGATCTCGTGGGTCTCGGACGTTTGACCATAAGTCTGACTACTGTGCCTGAGTTCTTCAGAGCTTGGACGGCGATGTTGTGATCGACATCGACGCAATCTGTGTTGTTGACTTTCAGAATGATGTCATTGACCTTGATTCTTCCATCTCTGGCAACAGCTCCTCCCTTGCTGATGTCAGTGACTCTGATGTGAGGGTCGCTGTCTCCTCGATCACGACCCCCGGAAATAGAAAATCCGAGTCCGGTCTGGTTCTTCTCGATGATCACATCTTCGACGTCCCATTCCTGTCCCTGAGAATCGATCAATCCAGAAGCCTAAAAATCCGAAATTATTCAAGTTCAAAAAACCAATCTTTTGTATCTTCAGGTAAGTACTTGAAAATAAACTTTTCCAAGAAATCCATGTTGAGAAGCTTTTATAAATCTTTTTTGGCACTGATTTATTTTTTTGTTTAAAATTCAATTTCAACTTTTTTCTAATTTAATCCCCGAAATTCAGTGAGAACTTCCGAAATTAAAAAGTCCGGAAATTTGAAAGAAAATTCCATAAAAACATTCATTTTTAATTTCTACAAAAATATCCCCGTTCTCATTGAATCATGTCGGAATGTCGAAATTTCCAACGTGAATCATTTTCAATTCAAGTCGTAAAATCATTTTGACTCATAAAAGATGAATTCAAACAAGTTTAGGGATAAAAGGAAGACTTAAAGGAGGTTCAAAACGAAAGCCAATTACTTACAGAAGTCGTTTGGGTGTGAACTCCGCCGGGTCCCCCAACTGTCTTCGTCGTGTATTCTGTTGTTGCCCAGCCATCTCTGGTCTGAAAAATTCGAAATAAGAAAAAACAAGAACACATATAAACATTCACAACATAACTAGTGAATATACATAAAATGCAATTGCCCAGAAATAGAAAATACTATCAAAACATATGGAATAGGTACACACATTGGTACACATGTAAACAAAAACACGTGCACAAATATATACAAACGTATATACAAATATGCATATAAGTGCACACGTAGATACATATAAATATGTGTAATTATACACACAAGTACCAACATGAATAGTAATCACTTTATGAAAGTAACTTACGAGTTCTTTTTTCTGTTCCTGGAAAGTGTAGGAATGAGTCGAGACGTTGTGTCCATCTGTAGCGTGATACCCATTCGTCAAGGGTCTTTCAAGAAGACTCCCTGTGGTGTACCCACCGAAGGCACCAAAAGGAGGGTTATTCTCCCATCTTTCAGCGAGTCTTTTGGTTTCTCTGGTTTTGTCGTCGAAGGAGATTCTTTCGTTGATCAAGGTGTTGTCATAAAAATCCTGGATGTCTGCAAATAAGGAGATCGTAAAGTAATCAATAATTTTACACCTATTGTATCATATTGCAAAAATCAAGAATTATATTGTAGTTTAGGAATAAAAAATCTTTAAAAATAATTCTGAAATGAATTTCTAGGATTTTCTAATCGGGATCGAAATTTCGGAATTTAGTACAGACGTGATTTTAGGGAAATTCAAAATGTTTTATTGATTTTTAACGGTTTTTACTTTCCTTATTTTATTTTCAGTTAATTTACTTTTTATTTTATTAAAACGTACCACAGAGGGCTTGGAAGAGCCTTGTCTTGAAGATCCCGATGATCTTCTCGATGGCGTATTTGAGTTCGGCATCAGAAGGCCGGGTCAATTCCGCATGATATTCTTCCAGTCTCTCCAGAGCCCTGTGGGCTTCTCCGGATTTGTGTGCCATTAATTAAACAAGTCGAAATAGGAATTGACGAGGGCGAAAGTATTTTCACTTTCTTTTTGTCTCAGCAAATCTACGAAATCGAAATCTACGAAATCGAGTGTCCTTGTTCGGCGACTCCGAACGCGCTCTGGTCCGCTTCAAAGCCGCTCGATCTTCGGGTCTTCAAAAAGGAAAAAGAGGAAAACTGAAAGCTAAAAGTTGTGAGCAAATAATTTGAGCTTCTTCCAATTCTGGTCGAAGATTACGAGCTTTGGAATTTCACGAAATAAGTCGCGGAATTAAAACAAAGTTTGAATTTTTTCAAAGGACAAAAGTTATAAAAATCGGGAATTTCCGTCTTTTGCAGAATTTCATTAAAATGGAAATCCTACAATTTTGGGAATTTTTAGAGAAAAGATTTCGGACGTTTTTTAAAGAATAATTTCGGGGATTTAATAACATTAATAGAGCTACAATATTATCATAGTAAAGTCAAAATACCACGGAAATCATAACTTTTAAAAAGTAGCCTCGACACGGAATTTCCAGAAACTTGCGCCACTTTACTTAAGTAGAAAATCCAAGAAGCGGGTCTTGTTTATTTTTTTCGAATTTTGTTGGTTTTTTGAGAAAATAAATTTACGGTTAGCTTTGAGAATTAGAAAAAATCGGTGACAAATAGATCAATGAAAAAATAGGGACACGGGGGGACTTCCCGCTGGGACTCTGACGTGATTCCGATTGACTTCGGAAGGCGGAGTTTAGACATAAATGACCCATATTAAATAATATATCAGTGCGTAGAAGAGAATCGTGTGCCGGATAGATGAAAAATAATTGTTGATAGGTCATATTAATATATAGGATGTATGAGAAATAGTGTATTAATTTGTCATACTGCTGTGTTAGTACATCAGAAATAACGTTTTAACACATCATGTTAATATATTAGATGCATGAAGAATAATATTGATCTGTCGAATATATAAGAAATAATATGTCAATACACCATATTAATATATCAGTATATGAGAAACCATGCATCTGAAAATTGGAGCTTTGTAATTCACTGATGCACTATGTACTATGCACTAGTTTTGTGGAATTCCGACGTGGTTTCTATGGACCTAGGAAGGCGGAGTTTTTCGACAAAGGATCCGCCAGGGATCTTCGGGGATAAAATTGTATTGTTATGGACACCAAAAGTGTGAGGGAAGAAATTCGAGAAAACTGTCTCAAAAGGAATTTATGTGAGTTTTTAATCGATACTGGGAAAATTAAAATTTTGTTTACATTTTTTGGAAGGTTCTGAATCATACCGTCATAAAAAATCAGAAACGCTCAGCATATAACGTTCGAAAACTATCTTAAGAAGAATTCCTACCACTTTCTAGCTGAGACAGAAAATATGCAGTTTAAAATTAATGTACTTCTAAAAGATTTCCAAATATTTATCCTGAAAGGAACTTTACGGCTTTCTAGTCGAGACAAAAAAATTGAAAAATAGCCCTTACGTACTTTTACAAGGCTCCACAAAGCATTCAGCAGATTCTAAAAACTGTAAGTGAAGAGCTCGCCGCAGGCAATCGCTTGTTTTAAAAAGGGTTTTCGTTGTAAAATGGACATGGCTCCTGAAGGGTCAAGGAAGTTAAACAAAGACAATTATTTCTTTTCAAGACCAAGATAGCTACAGCAAATTCCACCGAAATCAAAGAACACTGATCAGCAAGAATTCTGCGAAGATAAACATTTGTTTTTCAATCGATTTATCTAAAGGAGGAAAAATATTTGAAACTTAAGTATATATATAAATGGGTTCTGGATGATCTCACTTTGGAGGAAATTAAAAAACTATACATTAAAAGGGTTCTGGATTTCCTTCTTGTGAAAAAGTTTAGAAATTATGGATACTGAGAATTTCGAGTTTTCCATTGTAGAAAAGAAAATTCGAAAATTGCAAATATCAAAGGAAAATTCCGACTTTCCTCATTGTAAAGAAGAAAGTTCGGAAATTACACATATTGAGGACGAATTCTGAATCATCCTGTTACGAAAGTCATTCGAAAACCGTGGAGTTTAGCAACGGATTCTGAATTTCCTCAACACAGGAATAAAAACAACAGATTCTGGAATTCATATCTTTGTGTTTTGAAAAATAAAACTTGGAAATTATACACAAGGATCCTGAATTGTTCCATTGTGAAAGAAAGCGCGAAATTATACACGTTCAGGATGGATTCTGAATTCCCCGACGTGGACAAACATTTTCCACAAGACCGATCACTGGATCCGCGGCAACTTTTCTTGAGCTAGGAATCGTACAAACCAAAGAATGCAAATAAAGCCTCAAGGAATGATTAAAATTTAAAAGAAATAGTTTTGGTCAAGGAAACCAGGGACTCGGGGAAGTCGGAGGAGCGCCTCGATGAGCAATCGCGATTCCCGATTTTTCCTGGCACTTTCTCGTTGAAAAATGTCAGTGTCCCTATTTTCGTACAATTCCGAGGAAAACTGATAACGGCCGAACAAGACCAGAAAAGTTGTAAAACAATATTTTCCTCATTTTCGATGTCGACCCATGAAGTTTATTTTTTGTCTCATTGAAAAAGACAGTTTCGGATTTGTTGACAAAAAATCAATTTTCCACCCAGGACTATTTCTTGTTCGTTTCCTCCCGGGACCATTCAAGGGGATTTTCGTTTCTTTTAATGAGGTTTTCGTAGCTTTAATAATTGATCGCTTCGTAGAGATCTCAGAAACGAAGCGAGTGAGAAATAATCTACTCTTTTGGGTAGTCTTGGAGGAAATTAATTCTTTTACAAAAAATCAAAATTCATGACTCGGTTTTGAATTAGTAAAAATAAAAAACAAAGTATTAAAGGACTTTTCGAGAGAAAAAAAGAATACGAAAGGTCATTATTTCCGGGTCCTGAGAAGAAGCAAACAGTGCGATTTCCAGGCAGATAAAATAGCGACCATTCACGGGAATTTCCCTCAGAAACGCAAAAAAATTTGCAGTCGGTGGGATTCGAACCCACGCCAACAGAGTTGACTACGACCTGAACGTAGCGCCTTAGACCACTCGGCCACGACTGCGTGTCGGACAAGGCCAGAGAGCGAGGGAATGCAGATTGCCAGATGCCATAAATTCTGGTAAATTGGGCATCTCTCGAACAGGAGAATATTAATTGAAAGTCGACCGCAAAAAATATCTCGCGCTATCAGCTCTGGGTTTTGGAGACAACCTAATAAATCAGAAAAAACACCTGATAGTTAGGGAAACGATTGAGAGATAAAAATACGAGTGGTTAGGAAATCTTCGGATTTAAATCTCCAAAATACAGGAATTGGAAATAATATTTGAATCAAAGTCAGAACTAGTCTGGGAAACATAATCTCGGTATGTAGAAACGTCGAAATGGAAGGCGGTTTTTAAATTAGAAAATCATTTTAGAACTTTTCGAGTTCCAATTTATGAAACAAAAAACGAAAAAAGCAAGGTTGTGTTGAAGATTTGAAGTTGAGTTCCAAAAAGTTCGGAAATGAAAGATTGTTTATTTGCAACCAAAAACAAGTTGTTTTCGAAGTTTCCAATTTCTCCCCAGGACCAAAAAATTTAACACCTTCAAAATCGGTGCTGGACCCGTAATGATCACGTGCAGTTGAGCTGTCAATCGAGAATAATCAAGAGAAATGAACAAATTCAACTTTTTTACTTTCTCCGTTCATTCATCGACTTTCGCCGGAGACTTGGCTGCCGAAAGTTGACGGCTGCCGAGATTGAATGGACGAAGTCCTTGTGTAATTTATCCAATCAGAGATAAAATAAATCAAAAAATCTTAACTAATACAAATAAAGTTTCTGTGTAACTCATGAGAATATAGACAAAATAGATTTAAGGATTTTAAATAATATAAATGGGTAAAATTCGTCTTTAGCTCATATAACTGAAGGCAAACCAAAAAATCATGAATGACAAAACTCCAAAAATAGTTGTTTGCGATTTTCTAATCTAGAATCGATCGAAATTGGAGTTGATAAATGACCTTTTCAATTATGTTAATGCAGAAATTAAAGATGAAGGACACCAAAAAATCGTTTGAAGCGGAAATTCAGAATCTCCTGGAATTTCGAGACTTTTCCTAGAAGATCCTAAATTAGCGCAATTATTTTTTAATATTCAAGTTTCGTGTCAAATCGGCAAAATGTTTTAAAAATCCAAAGCAAGCTTTTCTATAAAAGTATCCCTACGAAATTCAAACATTTGGGAGTTTTTGGTTTTAAATCTTCGTTTCGAGATTACTCAAAAGGGATACATTTCGTGAAACACTCTCGACACGAATTTTCAAAACTTTCAACCTCAGACATTTGTCAAAAAAGCGAAAAATTTCATAAGAGTTTTCAAATCGAATTTTTTTTCAAAAAATGGAACGTCTTTTTAAAAGAAAATTTTATTTTGCGTGAATCATAAGAGAAAACTCCGAAAAATGAAGTAAAAGAAAATTGCATAATTAGAAGGAAACAAAAATCAACTTTTACAAAATAAAACATCAAAAAGTTCTCCAAAATCTCAAATTTTTTTAAAATGATAAATTAAATAAGATTAGAAACTAGAATTATCGAGGAAGAAAGCAGGAGGATTTTTAAATATGAGAACATTTAAACTACATGAATGTAAGTGCAAAATATCAGATTCAGGGTTTAAAATTCAAAAAATAAAGTTTCGAAAACGAGAAGATTTAAATGCAAAAATTGAGCAAGAGAAACAAAAATAAAAAATAAAAATGCCAAAAAATCAAAAAATTTGTTGGTCGCAGCGGGAGAGAAAAGGTCCGAAGCAAGGTGGGCAATCTCTAGTTTCCCGAGATTCGAAACGAACACACGAGACGACAACAATGAAGAGGGAAATACGGCCTTAACGATGACGGACAGGTAGGGGACAGGGGCATGCACCTCTCTCGACCGGTCAAGAGCCTCTTTTTCGGCTGGCCAAAATTCCTTTTTTGAATACGCCAATGTTCGTCAGGTCAAAAAAACATACCCAATCTCGGCAAAATTACATCTGTCAATCAATTTGAAAAAAGGTCATTAGAAAATAAAATAAATAAATAAAGATCTTTAAAGAATAATTTTTTGGAGAGATATGGAAACAGTTTATTTCGCTTTGAGAGTAAATAAAGTATGAAAATTTGAAATTCGGGATTTTTAGTTTAGTTTATGAATTATTCCAAATTTTGCGTAAGGACAAATCCCGAGACCGCGCGAAATTAAAGGATTTGGGCCGAAAGTAGAGTCTCGGTTCATTTCCATAGGCGATTTACCTTTTTACTGAAACAATCACCCATACTACTACAAAAAATAAAAGTCAAAACTATTCTAAAATTATATTGATACAATTAATTTTTTCATTTTAGTACTCCATAAAGATTTAAAAATAATGGTTCGAGAGAATTGTCTCGAAAAAATTTTTGATTTTTTAGAAACTTCCGGGAATAATTGTACGGAGGAAATTGGCGAAGTCGTTATCGGAGAAACATCTTCAAAACATTTAAATACTATCTTGGAGATCATATTGTCATAAAAATTAATCTATTACAAATTCTTCCAAAGAAAGTTTTTAAATTTAACATTCTTCATAATTTTAGTGCTCCATAAAAATCAAGGGATCATTATTCAAAAAAAGTTGTTTCGAAAATGGTCTATGATTCTTTCTAGAAACTTCCGGGAATAATTGTATGGAGGAAATTGGCGATTGGTGAAGTCGCTATCGGAAAAAAAATCTTCAGAGTGTCGGCATGGTTTAACGACACTTCGCGAGGGGCAAGAATGGCATTTATCCTTCATCTTCTGTTCCTCTTTTTCCATCCTTCATCCTTCCATCTCTCAGTTTTTCGACCTTGATCGGCCGATTGCCCGTGTTTTTATTCTGACAGAAAAAACGATAAATTTTTTTCCTCGGACAGGTTCCAAACTTGTATAAAAATCAAACTCGATTTCTGTTACAAATACGGTAATGGGGAAAATCGATATTTTTTTGTTTGGAAAAATACTTTGTTTGGACAGTTTTGTTTGCAAGCTGGCAAGAGGCCAGACGATCTGACCCAAAAGGGCTGAAGGCCCAAAAAGACCAAAACAAACCGGTCAAGGTTCGTCGGATCAAGAGCGGGAAAACGGGTCGCTGCCGCTGAATCATTGGTGTTGAATGGCAACGGGGGGTCAGCCGAGGTCAGCAATCGACAAATCGAAACATTCTTCTGCTGTCAGAAAACCGGAATCTTATAGGGTGAAATTCAGTAGGAAACAACGCAAGATGAGTCTTGGAAGCTCAGAAAACTCCTGTTGAGACAATTCACAATCATATCTATTGTTTTCTTATATTGATTGATCATGAATGCCATCGACAGTCGAAACACTGTTGCTTTCATAAGACTGGAACATTATAAGATAAAATTGAGCACGAAGCAATACAGAATAAATTAGGAGTTTTCGATAATTCAGAAAATTCCTGTTGAGGCGATTTCCCAAAAATAATAATTGATCGTTACAATGAGTCTTCAAGGCTCAGTAAACACATTTAAAATCATCTAGAACTCTGGTTTCTAGAAGTTTCTGGAGAAATTTCGAAATTCGTGTCGAGAGAATTCCGTAAAAATAGCAATTTCTTATTTTTGTAGCAACGTGATTTTTCTGATTTTATCTTTATTTTCAATTTTGTGTTTTGGTGAATGTCTCTTTAATTGCCATTTTCGATAACGTCGATTCTTTGCCAATTTGTTCCTGATATTTTGATAACGTTTTTCTCGAAAGCTTGGTTTCGGTCCTCAAACGAAGATTCGAATGTTGCCCTCTCCGTTCGTTTTTGTGTTATCCTTTTCTCACATTGTTTATATTCAATTTTTTCTTTTTTATATTAAAATTATATGTACATTTAAATATATATACATATATTTGTTTATTTGTTTAAATTCCCATATATTTAGTCGTTTTATATGACTCCTGTTTCTCCATCAAGACCGATCTCTCCGATCTACATCAATTCGGAGGTGAAAGTGCCTCAGTTCAGGACAGATGAAAATAAAGTTTGTCTTTTTAGTTTTTAAAAAAATTTATACATCAATTCACAGAAGTTTGTATATGAATTTATGAAGACTTATATAAAAACCGAACTTTATATGAGCATTTGTGAGAATCTATACAAAAACTTATATAGAAATTTATAAAATTCTATGTGGAAACATGAAAATATATGGGAATATGTTTAAAAAATCATAGAACTTCCCATCAGAATGTAAAGTAATTTATACAGAAATCCACATATAAATTTATAAGAATCTATATAAAGAATTATATGGATCTATAAGTATTTGTATAGGAACTACAGGAATCTATATGAATTTATATAGGGTATTACGAAGGTTTATGAAGATTTATATAGAAATCATGAAAGTTTATATAGAAATTGTAGAATTTATACAAGAATTTTCAGATCCACCGCATCAGATGTCTCGTTCCTTATTATGCCAGGGTCGTCAGTGTTGTTTCGCCGAGCGAAATCTGGATCCAACATCCGAATCACATTTCTGACAGATTGACAGAGATTCTTCCGTATGAATTTCGATCTTTTTAAATAAATAGAAATTTTTCAGACCAAATTCCGAACCAGTTGATTCCGGATCTTTGAAAAAAGGCATGTACGTCATGGCTCCTCTCGACGAAACAACTTTAGCGAGATCGAGGATTCTGGAGGTGAAAAACGACAAAGTTTTAGTTCGTTTCATCGATCACGGATCCACAAATTTCTTCAGCTCAAATGATCTCTTCAACATGTCCCTCGATCTCCGGACTTATCCGTGGCAGACAGTCCCTGTCGCACTCAGTGATGTCAATCCTTTGAATAGGGTTCGTTTTTATATACAAAAAATATTTTAGAAACTATTAATTTCTATAAGTTTCATAGAAACGATTCTAGGAATTCTGGTCTGACGAGGAAGTCGAAGCTTTGAAAACTGCCTTGAGGGATTATGATATGTTCTGGATCCGTCCCCAGATGACCCAGAAGAAGATCATCGACGACGGATTCTACAGTAGAGTCACCATGTTCGGACTGTATCCTGAAGATATCGATGAAATTCAAAATTCCTTCCGATCGGATTTCGATCTCGGAGACTCCATCATGGAGAAGTTTTATACATTACTTCCTAGTCACTCATTTACTCCTCTGCCTGTCATCGATGCTTTCGATCAGAAATTGTTCCCAGTGAAAAAGTGAATTTTTCGAAAAATTAAAACAAAAACTTGAAAAAATAAAGATCCCGGAATAAAATTCTGTTTTTTGACTTGAAACCAGTTTCGAGCTGTTAGATATATTTTTTGTTTATCACTCTTTTTATTCTATTTTTTTATTTTTTATTTTTTTGTTTTATTTCTTATTGTTCATTTAGATTTATTTTTAGAAATTTACTCAAAGAATTCGTTTCGGTGTTTTTAAAACAAATCCAGGTAAGATTACGAAACTGATCAAGTTCGTTCCATTGGATTTCCCTTTCGATTAACCAAAAACTTGCATCCAATTTCTCCAACAAAATATGAAATCTCAGATAAGTTTATTTTTGTACATTTTTAAATTTGCAAAATTAATATAGAGGCTAAATAGAACGTTTAAAAAACTGAGAAAAGTGAATTTCTTGGAATGAAAAGCTTCATCTTTGGACAGAAACTCGTCCAGCAAGCATATCTTGTCGGAGACGTTCCACCTTTTCTTCGAAATTACGGAATTCTGGAAAAAACCAATTATTTTATTTTATTAAAATATCTCTACCTCTCGGTCGGTACTGTAACGTCAGATGAACAAATCCCGGATGAGCTCCTCTCAAAGCTATCGCAGCCTGCTGATGGTTCGCGCTTCTCAAATTCATATCGTTGACTTGAAGAAGAATGTCACCTTTTCTCACGTTCCCAGACAAGTCCGCGACTCCTCCAGGAAGAACGTGACTGACGTAGATCGGTTCTCCATCTTCCCCTCCAACAATATTAAATCCCAAACCTTCTGCGCCTTTTCTCAGGGTCACGACTCTAGGGTCATAAAGTCCTAGGACAGCATTAGGATCGACGATTCTCCCTGGGGGCGTGGGTTGAGTGAAGGAGTGATAGGACTGATTTCCCAAGCTGGAGACCGGGGCGTGGACAGTGGGGATTTGATGTAGGGAACGGGATCTGGAAGGAGCAGGAGTGGAGTAACTGATAACATTTTCCTCTCTTCGAAGATGATTATCAGCCAAATATGATTGCGATAGACTTCTGTTTGGTTTAAGTCTTTTTACAAGGAGCCGGATGTAGCCATCTGCAGCATGAATTGCGTCGACGGCTCTTTGATGAGGAACGTTAACACAATCAGCGTCGTTAATTTTCAGAATGACGTCTCCGACTTTGACTCTTCCATCCTTAGCGACTGCTCCGTCTTTTAGGATTTCAGTCACTCTGATCAAATGGTCAGGATTAGGTTCTCTGTCTGTTCCTCCAGTGATAGAAAATCCGAGTCCGACGGGTCTGATATCCAACAAGATCTCCTCCACCTCCCACTCTCTTCCGGAGTCATCGATTAGTCTGTTGGAGAAGGCAGAGTAGGGCCTGGGAACTTCGACAAACTCTCTAGGATAACTGGAAATTGCGGCCGCGGGGAAGTGGCTTCTGACGTAGGCGCCACTAAAAGGCGGATTTGAGGCCCATCGATCCGCGAATTCCCTGGAAGCAATTGATTTCTGGAGAAAAGAAATCCTTTCGTTCATTAAAGTATTGTCGTAAAAATCCTGAATATCGCATAGAGCGTGGAAAAGGTTCGTTTTGAAAATTCCGATGACTTTTTCGATGGCATATTTCAGCTCAATGTCGGAAGGCCTCGTGAGTTCGGCGTGGAACTCCTCTAGGTGCTCCAAAGCACGGTGAACGTCTGAAAGTTTAGTTGAATAAGCTGCAGGGATGAATTTAAGTTAAAAGTATAAAGTAAAAAGTAAAGCAAACCTACCTCGGGGCATTTGAGCGAGGCAGTCTCACCTGAGTGATTTTATTTGAAAACCTGAAATCGAATAAATTAAGAAAACAAAAAGTAAAACGCGAATCGATAAATTCAAACAAATAAAAAATAAAAGACTTTTGTTGAAAAGTGCAAACAATAAATAAACAAGAAGAAGACCCAGGTTCTGGGAAGATCTACTTTCACTTTTTATGGAACTCGGTAGGAATGCAAAGAACTCGCGAGAATCGAGAATCACTAGTAGAGTCCAGTCAAGCGGAACACGCACCTACGAGTCCATAGCAACGAGTGTACTGCGAGGCAAAAACGCCGTCGTCGGAACGAGAGAGGGTGGTCAGTCGTTTCAGAGGACCGAGAGAGAGGGTAGTCTTTCATTGTAGAATCATCAGGGCGAGAGAAAAGGTGGTCCGGTCATTGCGGACAGTGTTTACCTCTTTGCACAAGAACCAGCCGGTCAGTGCAACGTGGACTGGTCAGCAAAATGTAAAAAAGGTGTGGCATACTGCGCAGTGGACAGAATAATGCCAGTTCCCGCTGTTTTGCAGATTTACCTGTCCGTTATAAAGCTGAATTTAATTTGTCACGTTCTGCCAAAGAAAGGAGTGACACATCACGCAATGACAAAGTGAAATATCGGCTTTATACTTTTTAGGGTTTATTTGTCCAGAAATTAGTCAGTTATGTTTTACCGGAAGGAGGAAGGAGTGGCACGTCGCACCGTAGACAGTGGAATGCATGTTTGTTAGTGTTTTATGGATCTATTCATCCAGAAATTAGTCACATTTCACCAAGAGGAAAACGGGGGAGTACAATGGACGGTGCTAAATGCCGGATTTGCCTCTCTTTTCGGGATTTACCTGTCATGTGTAACGGCCAAAGCCGACGAGTCACGTTTTGCCAAAGAGAAAAGTAGCAAAAAAGTATAAATTGCCCGACAAGGACAACTAAAAATGCATAAATTATTATAATTTCGAAAGAGCAATTATAAAGTAGTATAAAACAAAAATAGTGTTATTGCAAAACCAGAAAGTTATTCTTAAAAAGTGCCAAATCCGCTTTGGACGAAAAATCTGAGCGATTATCTGGTTTTTCCGACGTCCTTCAGACGGCAATTGGCAGACATCCAAATTTGGTACTGTTTTCCTGTTCTAGGGTCACTCCACCAAGGTTACTTTTTTCATCTGGCTTCTTTCTTAATTGCAAGAAATCATAGTATACGGATAAAACATTACTTTTAAAATAGGCATGGATCATAGTTTCGAAAATATTCATTTCGAAATAGATTTCTCAAATTTTCCAATCGAGACGGAAAGCCGTAGAATTTTACAAGTGGCTCTAGAAAGTTCAGAAATCACTGTTATAAAAATGATCAACATCAAGTTCTGAAAAATTATCTTGACACGAGTCTCCTGGAATTTGTTAGTCGAAATAAAGAAATACGACTCCAGATTCATGTATTTTTGAAGATTCCGAAACTATCTGGGAAATAAAAGGTTCAAATTTTGTTTTTTGTAATTTTATTTGATGAGTGAAAGCACAGAAGCTTTTTAACTTAAATAATTAGAGCCTTTCCAACAACATTCGGGGTCAAGTAGGTCAAGGATGGATCGCCACATTTTGTCTCGAAATATTTATGGCCAAGCGGGAGGTCTTTATCTTCCTAGATTTCCTACTTGATACTAAATGGCAAAAATCAATCAAAAAATCTTTACTCGCGCTGAAATCCTCACTCGACGGATCATTTGTCCTGCAGCAAAGAAAAATGATTTAAAAGAGGATTTTGACAATCCCACGGATCGGCCACGTCAATTGCTATTTCAAGGAGCGAACGCAGAATTCCAGAAGAAGATTGCGCGCTGCAATAATTGTAAAGAGGGACCAAGTGACTCACCTCCGTCGAAAACTCTTTTGATAATTGGATTTTCGTGGAACAAACTACGCTGTCAAAATGGAACTAAAATAGTTTCAATCAGAAATCCAAAAATCGCAATCCTGTTGATCTTAGCTGTTAATTATTTTGGAATTTCTAGTAGATAATTCGGAAATAGAAATTTTATCCATTTTGACATTTTGGCCCTTTGTCAATAAAGGGAAGAAAATAATTTTCACTCAGAAATTTAAAAATCACCAATTCGTTAATTTCAACTTTGTTTTTCTCTCAAAATCAACTTAGTGGACTTCAATCATTACAACCTCATTTATTTTGACGTCTTGTTCTTTGTGCCAAAAAGTGGAACTAAAATAACTTTCAATCGGAAGTTTGAAAACTACAACTTTGTTATTTTTGCTCTTTTTTATTAAAGCAAAATTAAAATTAATTTTCATGGAATTCGAAGATTGCAATTTCGTCATTTTCGACGTTTATTTTATTTCCCAAATTTGTTTTTGATGGAAAATTCAAGAAATTGTATTTTCACCAATTTTGGGGTCTTGTTTTTTATCACAATGAAATTAAAGTTATTACAGAGAATTTAAGAAATTATGATATTAATGTTTTATTTTTTTCCAAAATGAATTTTAAAATTAAAACATCAAGGATTTTGTTACTCGTCTTATTTCGCCAATTCCCACTCTTTTTGATTTTTTTTTCCTACTGAAAAACCAAAGATTGATTTATTTTATCATTTTCCTTTTTCATCCTTTGATTACTAGTCTGAAAAAAGAAAAATAATCCGTTATTTCTACTTTTATTCTCGATTTTTTGATAAAAGAAAACGTGCGGGTTTTGTTCATATTGATTTCTGTATCTGACCACTTTAAGAATTCCATTTTAATTTTCAGATTCAAAGATGTCGTTCAGCCGTGGAGTCCATACGTTGAAAATTTCGGCGAAAATGTTTGCAGAAAACCGTCAAAGATTGGTCGCTGCTCTGAAGCCTCATGCTGTTCCAAAATCCTTCATCTTCCTCGAAGGAGGAATTGATAAGAATCGATACCACACTGACTCTGAAGACTTGCCGTTCCGTCAAGAATCTTATTTCTTCTGGGCTTTCGGAGTCCACGAAAGCGAATGTTATGCCGCGATCGACATCGAGACAGGGAAGTCCATCCTTTTCCCTCCTAAACTAGCTCCAGATTTTGCTATCTGGTTCGGGAAGTGAGTTCACATTGATATTTAGTCTTACATAGAAACCTAATTAAATTTAATATATAAATTTTTACCTGAAATTAATATATGAATTCTTCCCAGGATCGAACCAGAATCCTGGTTCAAGGAGAAGTATGAAGTTGATGAGGTCCACTTCAATTCTGGAACCACTATCCAGGACGTCCTGAGCAATCACGGAGCGGAACAAGTTTATCTCCTGCGGGCTTACTGTGAGG
Organism: Halicephalobus sp. NKZ332; assembly: GCA_009761265.1. NCBI lineage: Eukaryota > Metazoa > Nematoda > Chromadorea > Rhabditida > Panagrolaimidae > Halicephalobus > Halicephalobus sp. NKZ332. The sequence goes on from VOSG01000062.1 coordinate 68,689, forward strand.
ACTCTGGAAACTGGCTGGAACCCTCCAAAGTCGCCACTGGATTGAAAATCAAACAAGATACAACCACTTTGTATCCGATTTTCGCCGAATGCCGTGTCACGAAGTCTGACAGTGAATTAGAAGTGATGCGTTACGCCACGAAGATCGCGACGGACGCTCACAAGGAGGTGATGAGGAAGATAAAGCCAGACATGTACGAATACCAGATGGAGTCCCTCTTCCGTCATGTATCGTACTTCACAGGAGGTTGTCGTCACTTGGCTTACACGTGCATCGCGGCTTCTGGAGAAAACGGCGCCATTCTTCATTACGGTCACGCCAACGCCCCCAACGAGAAGTTGATTAAGAATGGCGACATGTGTCTCTTCGACATGGGTCCGGAATACAATTGCTATGCTTCTGATGTCACGTGTTCTTTCCCATGCAATGGAAAGTTCACGGAACACCAGAAAGTCGTCTACAACGCCGTCCTCGAAGCCGGCAAAGCTGTCTTCGAAGCTGCCAAACCCGGAGTTAGATGGACGGACATGCACATCTTGGCAGAAAGGAAGGTCCTGGAACACCTCAAGGTCGCTGGAGTCCTTGTTGGTGATGTCGAGGAAATGGTTAACAAAAGACTTGGTGCTGTTTTCCAACCTCACGGCTTGGGTCATCTTATCGGATTAGACGTCCACGACCAGGGGGGATACCTGGGGGACGCTACTCCAAGGTCTAAGGAACCTGGATTGAAAAGTTTAAGAACAACGAGAACTTTGAAGGAAAGAATGGTCATCACAATTGAACCCGGGTGTTACTTCATTGATACTGTAAGTTTCTGAGGGAAATTTGTGTTATTTCCTGTGGTTTTTTCAGCTTCTTGACAGAGCCCTTGCTGATGATAATCTAAAAGGATATTTCAACAACGATGTCCTCAAGGAATATAGGGGTATTGGAGGAGTTCGTATCGAAGACGATGTTGTCATCTGGGCGAAGGGGAACGAGAACCTCAGTGGCGACTTGCCGAGGACCGTTGAGGAGATCGAAGCCTTCATGGCCAAGGAAAACGAAAACGTGAAGAAAAATTGAATATTGTGATATATTTATTGTCTATTACAAGGCCAAATTGGTTTTAAATATAAAGAAATAAAAAACTCATTAGTGGTAGGTCAATAACTAGTAGACGATTTTCAGAGTAACTTGACGAGGACGAAAAGGATAGATAAGAAGATAGAGAATTTGGTAAAACTCGGTGAGTTACCGCCACTATGATCAGAAGTTGTGGACTCGGTTGGAGGATGTTCAGAAGATGTGGCTACGATCGTAACGATTACAGGTGGAGCAGTTCCATTTGTTGTCGATTCCGGTGGCATAGAATTGGTTGGAGCAGACTCCGACGGAGTGGGTTTGGCTGTGATGGTTACAGATGAAATAGATGTAGATGGAGTGGATTTAGGTGGCATCGATGTAGTTGAAGTAGTGACGTCAGATAAATCACATCCGTTCATACCCCATTCGTCTATTTTGTGATCAAAGTAATGATAATGGTAATCTGCGCCTTTCGTGTCTAATCCATCAGAGATAAATTGTGAGTCAGGGATTGAGTCACTGCATTGGGTGTCTTCTCCATCTTTAGAGCTACATATGAGGAAATCATTAACTCCCGAATTTGTTGTTTGCATATCTTCATAATACCATATCTCCTGGGAACGTTGATAGGGAAAACCATTGACTTTCTTGCAAGGAGAAGCGTCGCCAGATCTGCAGAAAGGTATGTGGGGAACAGGGTCTCTGTTGTTGACAACCCTGTAGTCCAACGTAATGTATTTCTGAATATTTGTCGCCACTTCATAGTCTCCAACTCTAGGTTCCCCGAAAGTGTAGAGTTGGAGTTGATTGTCAGGAACGAGATCACTTGCCCTGGCTTGGAGGGCAGCCAAGGCGGCCATTCCTCCTCCGAGAGAGTGGCCGGTGAAGTAGAAGGTGTAGTCTTTGTAGGTAGGATTTGCAAGTATATCTTTGATGTTAGCCCAGACTAGAGGCATCAAGTTAGAAAAGTATTCGTAGACATAGCCTAGTCGAATATTATCTCCGATGACGAAATCCTTGAACGTTCCCATGGCATCGTTGATTGCTTGGACACTTTGTCCATTTCCGGCTGTTCCTCGGAAAGCGAAGACAATAATCTTCAGATCCGCATTCGAGGCAACTAATCCTTGGCACTTTTCATTGGGATGATCAGCTTGGCAAGGAATATCATACATGGCGTCTCTCGTCCATGTGCCCCGAGGGAAAGCCTTCGTGAAGCACTGATTCGTCAAATCATTCCCGTTTTTGTCTGTCGATTCAACGAAAGTAGCAGCGGCGAAATAAACTAATCTCGATGCCAGATCCTCATCATATTTCGCGGATTGGACTTCGATTGTTGCCAAAAATCCCAAGAAGAAGAAAGTCGAAAAAATAAGGAATTTCATCATTAAAACTTGGAACAGCGTCAGAGAAATACCTAAGTCTTCTTTTAAGCAGTTGTGATTCTGATTTATAAGACTTTGTGATGAGTGGAAACAGATAATAAAAAATGATGAATTTCGTTACAAACATTCTTATTCCCACCCTGTTCGAAGGGTTATCTTGGGCGTTTCCCCATATAAGTCACTTCGACTTCCATCCTTATGGATTAATTCTCAAATAAATATAATTTCGAAAGACAGAAATATTAGTACTCTCATGAAAAATAGATTTATTGACAAATCAAGATGCTTAAGGTAATTGGATCGAGAGGAGGATATATGAAATAAGAAGTGGTAATGAAGCGTTACATAGATGAAAGTTCATTTTATAATTCATCCATTGGTCCATATTATATAGATATCATAATTTTTCTGTAAATATGTGTCATTAACTCATAGTATTATACTCTGCCCGGTATTTATTGAAATGAATACTAGTGATATTTAACAAATTGTATAAAGTATGCATCATGTATACCAATGGATGGATTACGAAATCTCCTTCTATTTATGTAACACATTATCGCTATTACTTATTTTATTAATTTCCATCGCGCTTCTAACAAATCTCTGAATCATTTCGGATAGGTTTTATATTACTAAAAATTTCTCTGAAAGTTTTGCTAAAGAATTTTGTCAATCTCGATAACTCCCGATTATATTATAGCATATTTATTATTTATTATAAAGGCAGATTAATTTAAAAATTAAAGGAATAAAAAAGCTCATTAGTGTTAGATCAAGAGTTGGTAAATTTTCAGAGTAACTTGACGAGGACGAAAAGGATAGATAAGAGGATAGAGCATTTAGTGATATTCAGTGAGCTACCGCCACTATGCTCAGAAGTCGTGGACTCGGTTGGAGTAGGTTCAGAAGATGTGGGTTCGGTTGAACTGCTAAACTCAAGTGAGTTGCAGCCTTTCGGGCCCCATTCATCTAGCTTATGGTTGAAGTAGTGGTAGTGAAAATTTGCTCCCTTAGTGTCCAAGGTATCGAGGGCGAAGCTCCAATCACTGATTGAATCGCTACATGTGCCATCTTCTCCAGTTGTAGAACTGCAGATCTTATAATCGTTCTTTCCCACGTTCATTGTCTGATCTTGGTTATTATACCAGATCTCTTGAGGATGATGATAGGGAGAAGTATCAGTTTGCTTACAAGGAGTTTCGTTACTGCCATCTTTACAGAAAGGCATGTGGGGAACGGGATCTCTGTAGTGGACGACTCGGAACTTGCGCGAAATATATGCCTTAAAACTTTCTGACAGTTGGTGGTCTCCAACTCTGGGTTCTCCATAGGTGTAGAGTTGGAGTCTATTGTCAGGGATGCCAACCTGAACTCTGGCTCGAAGTGCAGAGAGAGCGGCTATAGCTCCTCCGAGGGAATGACCGGTGAAATAGAACTGATAATCATTGTAAGTCTGGTTCTGAAGTATGCTTTCAACCTTGAACCACATTGCATCCATGGAATTATAGAAATATTGGTAGGCATTTCCAAGTGGAACATTGTTCGTAAAACTTACTGCTGTTTTACCTTTGAAGGCATCGGTGATCTCATGGATAAATTGTCCACCTCCGACTGTTCCTCGGAAGGCAATAATAACGATTTTCTTGTCTGGATTCGAAGCGATCAATCCTTGACACGTATCATCGGGATGATCCAGTTGACATTTCACAGAATATCTGTAGTTTTGTGTCCACGTACCATCGGGGAAAGCTTTAGTGAAACACTGGTTCGTCAAGTCATCTCCGTTTGTGTCTGTTGGTTCAACAAAAGTAGCAGCGGCAAAGTAAACTAACTTTGATGCCAGATCCTCATCATAGCTCGACTGGGCTTCGATCATCAACAAAGATCCCAAGAAGACAAAAATTGAGAAAATAAGGAATTTCATCTTGAAACTTGAAACTGACTGTTGAAGAGGTGTGTGAATCCTCTTTTATAAGCTATAATTCTATGACTTTTGTGAGTTAGTGATGATTAGGAGAGATTTAAAAAAAAGATAGTCTATTATCGAAATAGCAAAATTCTACTTTGTTCTTCTTAAACAATGACGTAATGTGGGTTTCTTTGTGTTCATGAATCACGTCGACTCCAATCTTCACAATAATGACTAATTCCTAAATAAGTAGTTTTTTAAGAAATTCAGAGATAAATACTTATTTGAAAAATTTATTAATAAATAAGGATGGTTAAAGTATATCGGGATGAGTGGATCCCAAAATTAACTTTCGTCTGTGTAACGACTCATTGCCATTTCCAATTTCATGTATTTTCATCTTGATCTAAATCACCTTTGAGTTCGGTCCTCATGAATTACTTTTTAAAATAGTGTGATTTTGGAAAAGAAATATGAATAGCTATTTGGAAAAATAGATTTATTGATAGGTTGAGTATATCTATTTTTAAATGATGGATAATTCGAATTTCCTATTTTGTCTTTAACAACAGTAATTTATATTTCGAAAACCAAGAATTACGAAATACACCTCGGTTTATACAGTAACCGATTACTTTCATAACTTCTATAAAACTTATTCTCGATTTCGATATCCTGGTATTTCGCACTCATGGAAAATTAATTGTAAGGATATTATGTCATTTATTTTAAGGATAAACTAAATCTATCTAAGTTATTGATTTCTTAAAACTCGGTATCTTGGTCCCTTGGTAAGCTGATTTTTCCAAAGTAACGCTTATATAGGTAGAAATTCTCCAAAAATCAGATTGAGGAAAAGTCAAAATTCGACAATTAGCAGTCTTTTTTTGTTTCTCAGATAATTGACATAATCCGTCTTTGTTCTTCTATTCTTTGATAACTTACACTAGAATAAGATAATCGAAAAGTACATCATTTGGGAGAAATGGAGATTGAAAGATAAGTCATCATTTAGAGAAAAAATTTCAATGAAGATTTGTTGAAAAACATCGAGGAACTCGAAGCCTTCAATTTCAGGAAAAAATCTCTTTAAATCGATAAATATTAAAACATTTTTATTATAAAGTCAAATTAGTTTAAATGACTTATTTGAGGAACAATAAGCTCATTAACAATAGAACAGGAATGTACAGAGAAATTTTAAAAGATAAATTTAGCAAGAATAGAAAGGATCAACAGGGAAGCGGAGATCTTGATGAAACTCGACGAATTACAGCCTTTCGGGCCCCATTCGTCAAGCCTATGGTTGAAGTAGTGATTGTGGAAATCCGATCCCTTAGTGTCCAAGGTATCGAGGACGAAGCTCCAATCACTGATTGAATCGCTGCAATGGCCGTCTTCTCCATTTGTAGAATTGCAGATCTTATAATCGTTCTTTCCCACGTTCATTGTCTGATCTTGGTTATTATACCAGATCTCTTGAGGATGATGATAAGGAGAAGTGTCAGTTTGCTTACAAGGAGTTTCGTTATTGCCATCTTTACAGAAAGGCATGTGGGGAACAGGGTCTCTGTAGTGGACGACTCGGAACTTGCGCGAAATATATGCCTTAAAACTTTCTGACAGTTGGTAGTCTCCAACTCTGGGTTCTCCATAGGTGTAGAGTTGGAGTCTATTGTCAGGGATGCCAACCTGAACTCTGGCTCGAAGTGCAGAGAGAGCGGCTATAGCTCCTCCGAGGGAATGTCCGGTGAAATAGAACTGATAATCATTGTAAGTCTGGTTCTGAAGTATGCTTTCAACCTTGAACCACATTGCATCCATGGAATTATAGAAATATTGGTAGGCATTTCCAAGTGGAACATTGTTCGTAAAACTTACTGCTGTTTTACCTTTGAAGGCATCGGCGATTTCATGGATAAGTTGTTTACCTCCGACTGTTCCTCGGAAGGCAATAATAACGATTTTCTTGTCTGGATTCGAAGCGATCAATCCTTGACACGTATCATCGGGATGATCCAGTTGACATTTCACAGAATATCTGTAGTTTTGTGTCCACGTACCATCGGGGAAAGCTTTAGTGAAACACTGGTTCGTCAAGTCATCTCCGTCTTTGTCTGTTGGTCCAACAAAAGTGGCAGCGGCAAAGTAAACTAACTTTGATGCCAGATCCTCATTGTAGTTCGCCTGGGCTTCGATCATCAACAAAGATCCCAAGAAGACAAAAATTGAGAAAATAAGGAATTTCATCTTGAAACTTGAAACTGACTGTTGAAGAGGTATGTGAATCCTCTTTTATAAGATTGTACTTCCTATGATTCATGACGTTGAGTGATAACCGAACTAGACAAGGGAGAAGAATGATAAGCCAAGTTGCAAACAATGGAGTTCAACTTTGCCCTTCGAAAAAGTGATGTGAGGTGTGCTTCCCCACTTATGAGTCAGTTTGATTCCAATCCTTGAAATCATTTCCAAAAAAATCTACAATTTCGAAAAAGGACGATATGATGAAAGCAATCTAAAAAATCAAAAATTCATTTCTTTGTTAATTTTTTCTGGCAAAATGTGAAAAAAAACTATGAATTCTAGTCGTTGATTTTTCTGGCTAAATGTGAAAAAGGCCAAATAATGCCAGTTGTTCTTTTCTTTTCTGTCAAAGCTGCTTCAATTCATATTTTCTGAAAATTTTTTTTCTTATTTTTTTCCTGTACTGACTACTGATAAGTCTTCTTATAATCAACCAAATCCGAAAATGGCGACGTTATCAACGAATTCCCAAAACACGAAAGACACAGCCGGGGGAAGTAGTGACACAGCCTCAACATCATACAACGCCTGTAAGTTCACTTTCAAACCTATGATGTCATGGGAATTCATATATGAATCACGTCCTTCCAGATGCCGAGATGAATGCAGAGCAAGAGTTCTTTCTCTATGAGCTGGAAACAACTGATTCTGGGAGTATCGGACTCGTTTTGCGTGCAATCTACGACACTGGAGATGTCCACAAGTTCGCGAGGGCCTTGGAGCAGAGAATCGCTCACTATGACAAGAACATCCTTAAAGTCTGCACTTACCACTACCAGGGATTCATTGATTCCATGAACCAGCTGAAGAATCTCCAGACAAAGTGCGCGAACATCAAGGTTTGTTGCTTTTTGATTTCAAGCATGCATATTAGTCCATACATGTATGTGTATATACTAACCTACATACATGTGTTAACTTGCATATGTATACCAATTCTTACACGTATGTTTTTTGATTTTCGTGTACATTAATCTATATGCATGTGCGCATTAATTTATGCATGTATGTCAGTTCTTCCATATATTGATTTCCTTCCAGGATATTGCTGAGAAGATAGATGATAATATCCAAGAGCGATCGAAGGAATTGGTTAAAAAAGGAACGGAGATCGTTCGCTATCGAAAGCTCCAACGAAATGCGAACACTGCCATCGAACAGATCACCATGTGTCTTCCAATCCTCGAAAATTATGCCAAATTGCAAGATCTTATGAAACAGAAGAAGTATTATCAAGCATTGAAGGTCCTAGAGGAATTAGAACACACTTATGGGTCTCACATTAACAAATATAGATTCACTCAGAGTCTTGCAAAGTCCATGACTCCAATCAGGGACGAGATCCGGAAAAACTCCTATGCCGAGCTCCGTATTTTCCTCGAGGATGTGGCCAAAATCTGGCAGAGAATCGGCGAAGACGCAACGAAAGCTGTGAGTTTGGATTTTACTATAGAAATAAGAAATATTTTCATTTCAGACGGCTATCCAAACTGGATTTTACAAGTCCTCTGAGAAAAAAGATTCCGACATGGATTCTAGGAAATTTGTAACCAAGGAAGACATCCAACTGTCGAAGGACGGATCCATCCTGAAGAGAGCTTCGAAGAATCCAGAAGGACTGGAAAAAAAGAAAACCGATTATCCCGAGACTTCCATGTCCGCGACGGACAACATCGACTTTGCCCCTATCCATCGTTGTTGTCAGATTTTCTCTGTCCTCGGCGAAAAGGATGCTTTCGAGAATTACTACAGAGGAGAAAGAGAAAAACAAACGTTGACCGTCATAACGCCACCGACGAAACTCCAAGAATCGATAACTTCGAGTATTTCATATTTGGATAGAATTGTGGGATTCTTCGTCGTGGAGGATCACATCATGAACTCCCAACCCGGTCTCGTGACGAATGCTTACAAGGATCACCTCTGGGATCTGGCTCTCCAACAGATCACGGCCACCATGAACGCCCACTTCGGAAACTGTCTGGATGTGGAGATGATGATAAAAATGAAAAAAGTCATTCTTCTGTTTGCTTTAACTATGAAGTCCTACGGATACGGTATAAGCTCGCTTTATTCTTTGCTGCAGAATTTCAGAGATCAATACAACGAGATCTTGATGAGTGAATATTGTGCTCAGTTCGAGAAAGCTCTGAAAGAAGACAATTATACTCAGATTACTGTAAAAAACGAAGACGAATACAAATCCGTTCTTGCTGAATATCCTCATTACAAAAGATTCCTGGACAAGGAGGAATATCCAAGGAAATTCCCATTTTCAAGATTTGTTCCTACTGTTTTTAACCAAGCGAAATCGTATCTTCGAGGATGTCTGAGATTCATGGAAAACCTCCAACTTTCGCAATCCGAGGTGGACGATACTGTGAGGAGGTACGCAAATGTCCTTCTCGCTCGATGGTCGGGATCTTTGAAGTTGTTCGTGAGTGACAAAAGTAGATCTTTGATTCAACTCGTCCAAATAACTATAAACATGGGATATTTGGAAAGGTCCTGTGAATTTCTGGAAAGATATATAACAGAGTTGACGAATAGAGGAGAAGGAAGTCATTTGGTCACTCTCAAAGACCAAGTATTCAGGGACGCAAGATCGGAAGTAGAACAGTTAATTGATGAAAAGCTTCGGGAAAAAGTGGACGATTTCTTGGAATTGGCTGCATACGATTGGGAATTGCCCCAAGCTAGTGGAGTAGCGAGTGACTATATTGCTGACTTGATCAAATTTTTGAACACCACTTTTACTGCCTTCACTCAGTTGCCTTCTGTCCTCGCCAGACATGTCTGTATGCAGGTAGGGTTTTTGTGTATATTAATATGGTCATCTATGTACCTATCTTGTGTGGATCTATATATATTTATATTTGGATTTCAGACTTGTAAATATCTGGCAGATCAAATGCATAATATGCTTCTCTCGTCAGATGTCAAAGCCGTCAGTACGGGAGTCCTGGAACAGTTCTCTCTGGACGTCATGCAATGTGAAATGTTCACTGCCCAATGTCCTGTCCCTGGATTCGATGACGCTACACTTTCGATGACCTTTGCTCATCTTCGACAACTTCTGGAGCTTGTGATGAATTCGGATTGGACAACGTATTTGGCAGAGAGAGGACAGAATAACAGCAAATATTCGAGAGTGAAAGCTTCTAATGCTGCTATTCTTTTGGAGAAAATAATTGAACTGGAAAAGAAAAATTCGAGTTTCTTCTCGAGATCCGGGGACAGGAAGAAACTTTACGATACGATTCTACGTCAACTAAAGACTTTGACCTGATAGCTTATTCCAGATGGATAATTTTATTTATTTTAAAGCGTATTAAGCATAACTATTTATTTCAATAAAATATTATTCCAGTAAATTTGGATATTTTTGAGGAAAATTAGTTTTGAAGAGTGAAACTTTCAGTATTCTGTTTCTTTTTAAATTTCTACTAGTTTTATCTAATTAAAATTCTGGCGTTTTATTCCCATTTTTGCTAGTCCCGATTGTTTGGTCTGATTGTATTCTGGTGTTTTGCTGCCTTCCCTTTTTCCTGCTCTTGACTATTTGTGCTCCATTGGAGTTTGGCGTTTTGTTCTTTTTCTTTTCCCAGTCTCGAACATATTTGTCGAATTGAATTCATCGTTTTTTTATTGCTTTTTCCATGGCTTCGAAACTTCGTGGAAGTCGATTGGAGGCTGAAATCGACAAATACCGAGGAGAATGCGATTGGTTCCGGTTAGGTGGACATCTCCAGGCGATCAGGAGCAAGAGATCTGGGGTTGAGAAGCTAGCTCATCTGATAGAAGGCGAATTATGTCTGGAAACATTTTTGGAAAAACATTCAGGTAAGAATCGTGCTTTTTTGGATTTTCGATATATAAAAAGTCAATGCTCAAAATAGTCATCTGTTTTTGATATATGGATTTTAATCCTTAAGAAAGCTGTTTATTTCCGATATATGAATTTTGTTTTTCAGAAAGAATGCAGCCGAGACTCCAACACAAGGATTTTCTGAGGAAAGCGGAGGGAGAATTGAGGAATGCAATCACGAATAATCCAGATGAACAGACGATTGTCATGGAAGCTTATTTATTATTGTCTAAACTTTATTATTTCTGTGCCAGCTTTAACGAAGCTTTATCCAGTATCGAGAAAAGCAAACTGGACAAGGCGACGACCCAATTCACGAGTTTGCGGTCTTTGAAACTTGCTGCCGAAGGTTATGCCATAAAAGGTGAGGCTTTGTGGAGAGATTCCATGTATACACTTTGTACGAGTCCTATGGACTTCACATATGACGTTGATCTGCAAATTATATGTTTTAACTCCATATATGGAAGAAAGTAAATGGATGTCCTTTTTAGGTTTGTCTATTGAGCAAATCTTGCCTAAAGACAGAAGAGAAAACGATGTATTGAACAAACGAGTAATAAATTGCTTCGAAAAATCGGCTGAACTTTCTTTGTCTTATATTTCTGAACTGGAAAAAACCGTCAATTCCTCTCGTGAGTTTTTTTTGTAGAAATCTAATCAGAAGAAATGATTTTAGAAAACTCGAATGGAACTCAAGCTCAAAAATCAACAGGATTTTTATTAGAAGCAGCTCTCGAAAGAGTTCCGTATTTGTCTCTGAGGAAAAATTTTGGAGATAAAAGATGGGATCCAGACGGATTGGAATGGTACAGAAGAATAGCGACTGTTCTGAGTGACAAACTCGTGGTTGCGAAATTACAACAGAAACTCTGTCGTCAATTTGCGGAGGTTTTGCTCCGAGGAATGATAGACGTCGGACATGATTCGAAAGCCATAAGTTCTAAATCGGAAAGTTTGAATTTTTATACAGGATCGAACAGAAACTTCTTTTCTCCGTCCTCACGTCAAGAGGAAGTCATTCTGTTGCTTTTCATAAGTGAACTCTTGGCTTCAAAATCGTTGAAAACTACGAGAGAAGATGATGATACATTCGATAGAATCAGAGCTTTTCATTTTTTGAAACAAATTCATAATTTATTAACTATTGTGAGTTTTTAAGTAATTTTACGGAATTTTCTGACTTTATAGTTGATTTCAGACACTCTCGAATTTGAGACAATATAACTTATTGATATCAATATTTGATCGTGCAATGAATTTTGCTAGCAAGGACAGATTTCTCTGGTTCCAATTCGGTCTTTCTTTGATGTGTAGTGGAAAATATGGCCGTGCTACAAAGTTTATAGAACAATGTACAAAAATGGATGTCCATGATCGCAATGATATCACTGAACACATGATGATTGCAAAAATTAATATAGAAACACTCGGGGATTATGATCTGGGTAAGGATTTTTTATATTGGTGTTGATATGAGTGTTAGTGCAAATATCGATGTCATTCATATTGATAATGATGTTTGTTTTTAATGATTTGGTTATAGCAATGGAACATGCTAGCATCGCGATGAATTTGTGTCAAAATAATTGGCAAAGCGGTCGATGTGCTCTCCTATACGCTCTGGCGTTTAGTCAGAAGATTGGAATGATAGCTTCTTTTGAGACAAGAAAAACATTGATGGTGGAATCCTTGAAGAACTTTGAAAAAGCTATTGAATTGGATCCATACGATGAATTGAGTCATTTATTTGCTGCTTTGGAATATGCTGGCTGTAGAAACTTGGAAAAAGCAATAGAGAAATGTCAAAATTCAATAGATATTAATGAAGAACAGCCATTTGCAATAATGTTATTAGCACTATTATTCACTGCGAGAAGAGACTTCAAAAGTGCATTGACGTTGGTGATAAATGCTTTAATGGATTTTCCAGACCATTATGGATTATTGGTTTTGAGGTTGAAATTAGAAGCGAAATACAACAGAATGGAAGAAGTTTTAAATACGTCTAAATATTTATTGACTTTTTGGAGAAGACTTCCGATAACTTATAACCATATTATAACCGAAGAAGAAGACATTAAACAAGGTTTGGCAGAAAAGACGGAATCTAGCTTGGCGATGAAAGCACCAAGTGTACTGCAGATGACGAGTAAGGAGGCACTGGCTCCTGTTACACCGATATTTACTGCTCCGTTGGGATTATCGGCAGCTTCGAAGGTGTCATTAAACAATAGTAATATGGATATTACTGACAACGTGTCGATTATGGCCTCGACGGCGGCGAATTTGTCGGAATATGGAGGAGCTACTTCGACGGTATCGGGATCGATAGGAATTTTGTCTTCTGGAAGTGGTATTGGATCTATTGCAGCGGCTTTTAGAATCCAAGCAAATATTTGGGTTGAATTGGCGGAATTTTTTATAGAAGGAGAAAGAGTTTCGGATGTGCAAATATGTGTAGAGGAAGCTTGTAATATTTTCCCGAATTCTCATGAAGCACTTTATTTGAAGGCGAGATTGTTCTTGATTAAAGCAGAAAAAATGAAAAATGTTGCACTTGGTAATAGATATAGAGCGGAAGCGAAATCATGTTTATTGGCTGCGCTGTCGATTCTACCGAGTCATCTGCCGTCGATGCAAGCCTTGGCGAAGACGTATCACAATGAGGGAAATTTGGTTTTGGCGGAAAAAATGTTGAGGTAGGAGAATTGTAAGTGATATTGTGATAAGTGACTTTTTAGGGATATAATTACGGTTGATCCTCTGCATTACAAGCAATGGCATGAGTTGGGATGCGTTCTTGGAGAGCAGAAGAGGTTTGAAGAAGCTCAAGAATGTTTCTTGACGGCGAATACACTGGAAACTAGTACCCCTATCATTCCATTCAATGTGATTCCGAGGATTTTGAAGACTTCATATTTCTGAATTCTTGTAAAATGTTCACTTTTGAATTTGACAATCCGGTAGAATAACTTGAAAGATAATTAGGGTTTGGAGTTGGAAATAAGAAATAGTTTTTCGCTGTGAGAATGTTTTCATTATTGAAATTGGGAATTTAAAAAAATGATAGAAAATAATAAATGGTTTTATGAAAGTGATTCGAGAGAAATTTCCAGAGGATTCTAGAGAGTGAGTTTTCGGATTTTCGATCGAAATATAGTGTCATAAAAATTAAAAAGAACTTTTACGAACGTGTTTCAACATGAATTTCCAGAATTCTTGTTTTGGGAAGTTGGTTCTGAAATTTTTAATTGAATTCTCGAAGACTAGTTGTATTATTATAAAAAGTATTATAAAAGATCGAAACTAAATTTTCATAGAGTTGTATCAAAGTGAGTTTTTGGGGTTTTCACTTTTGGATGTTGGTTCTGGATTTTTTGGTCATGGAAATCTTCTAGAATTTTTGATTGGGTTCTGGAAGAAAAAGTAAATTATTGACTTTGATTTTTAAAAAAAAAGACTTTGAAGAAGTGCGAAAATTTGAAAAAGATTATTTTCTTCAATTTTCAATTTCCATCCAAGTACTTGAAAAATAATAGACTCCGATCGCATTTCGAGGATTGTCGAGATTTCTCCTTTATCCAGTCAAGATCCTTGTCTTCAAGTTTAAAAATAAAATTTTCCATTTTTCCTTATGATTCTATTGGCGTTGAAATCCTCACTAGTTTGACTACTTTGAAAAAAAGATTTGGAGGTTATTGGTTATTAAAAAATTCTTATTCTTCCTCATAATTTTTTATATTCTTGATCTTTAGGAAGAATTCCACTAGTTTGAACATTTTGAAAAAATTTCTGTCTTGGTTATTAAAAAATTTTATTCTTCTTCATTGTTCTTTTTATCTTTGATTCTCAGGAGGAAATTCACTAGTTTGACCACTTCGAAAAATTTTTTGGAGGTTTTTAATTATTAGGAGAAATTTCGACAGACCTTGACAGGAACCTTGGTTGTCGAAGAAAATTTGACCTGGTTGTCGAGTGAGGTTCTTCGTAGTTTTTAAAAATTATACTTTTCAGATTCCTGGAAAATTGAGTCAAATAATCAATTTGAGTTAAATTATGTGCTGACGCGAATTCTTTAGTTCAACAATAATTCAAAATATGATTTTGTCTCGCCATGAATTTTCGGAATAAAGTTGTATTCTGACGCGAATTTCTGAAATTAACGATAGCTTTTGAAATGAAATTTGTCTCGAAATGAGTTTTCGAACCTAGTGGTCATTGGAAACAAACCTCTGTTTTGGAAGCAGTTTTTGGACTTAATGATCTTTCAAAATAAAGTTGCACCTCGAAACGAGTTCCTGCAAGGGTGGATTTTTTAATTTTCGAGACGCTCCCAAATGCAACTATTTTCAATTTTCATCGGCCATAAATTCCAGGATGCATTTTGATTCTCCAGATTTACAACTTTCTGCAAACAAATATTTTTCCCAGAGAAATCAGTTTCAAAGCTTACTATTTTCATCAAGAATAATATTCATTTTAAAATTATTTTCTTTAACGTTTAGATTTCTTTGATTTTTAAAGAAATTTTTTTGAATTTAGTATTCTTGCAAAAGTCCAATCAGACGAATCGAGTAATCGGGAATTTTGTGTTTTCGTTCTTTGTTTGGTTTAAGGATTTTCTTTATTGCCAGATTAGAGGTTGGACAATACATTTATGACTGTAAATCTATTTATTTTTTAAAGAAAATTATACCATCATGAAGATTAGGAGTTATTGTCCTTACGAAACAGTCTCGACATAGATTTCTAGTTTTTTGAAAACATTTGGAACCCGAAGTTGTACTATTATGAAAATGAGAGACTTGTTTTTGAGCAGCCATTTTGACACGAATTTGTGGATTTTTTGGGGACTTGTAGAATTCTTGATGTCATATATTGATTTCGAATTTGTACTGTTACAGATATTGGAAATGATTGATTCCAAGGAACTTTTGATATAAATTTTGGTTCTATATATTGATTCCGTAACTCCTGCTATGATGAGAAACGAATATTTTCTGACGCTTTAAGATGAATTTTCAATAAATTTCAATTCTTTAAAAAATTTGTAACCAAATCTATTTTCTGTTTTGTAATAGTATGATTCTGACTTAAAAAAACCTATTGAATTTAGACAAATTCTAGTTTTTAAATCTTTTTAAATTTCTTTTTTTTGGGTTTCCGAATGTCTTCTTTATTTATTTTTTTGGATTCCTTATTTTTTTTCAATTTAGATCTTCGAAATTGCATAATTTCATTTCACTTACGGCTCAGGAAATTTGATTCTCCGTGTTATACCAGATCTGTAGACAAACAAGACTTGCTTATTGGTGACCTTTTTGACCGAGTAGATCTTCACTCGAGAAGCGGCTTGCCAGTCTTTCCTCGTATTTCGTAGTGTTTTCTAGTTTTTCCCGGCCTTGCGCGAAGTGACCGGAAGCCGGCTGGTCCGTTGCTGAGGAACAAAGCTGTAGATTTTTTGAGGTTTTCAGTTTTTGTGCCAAATCAATTCTCTTCTAACTTGGGTCTTTTAGAAGTTTCATTTAATCCGAAATTGAAATCTTCGTTCAGAGACGATCGGGTCAGGAATCTCATTTCGTGGTCATTTTTTCTTTCATATTTCCATATTAGTCATTTCACTATAAAAATTGAAAATGAATGTTTTTTATGAAATTGTTCCGACTCGGATTTCAGAAATTTTGATAGAATTTCGTTCAAAATCCTGAATTTGTTGTTGGTTGTTTTCCCGACGAAGATTTGAACCCGATTATTACGCTAATGTAATCTTTTCAGAAAGCTCTTCCGAGATTTTCGAAAATCTATTTCCCGAGAGCTCTTCCGATTATAAATTATTTCATTTTCTTCGGACTCGAAATGTCCGAAAGTTTATTTCTCTATTAAAATGAATCTCGACAAGAAGAATTTTCAAAAAAATTCAGAAGAAAACATTTATGAAGTAAATTTGGAAGAAAACATTGATGGAAAAAATCTGGAGGAGAGAATTTATGAATCCGGAACTCCAGAAATCAAAGAAATTAAAATCGATTTTTATCCAGAGCTTGATTTTCAATTTCAAGGATGGCTGAGGGTATACGGTAAGTCGAGTGTCTTGGGAAATTATTTTATACTTTATTGTTGTTTATATTTCCGTGAGAAAAAATTTTTTTAAAGAGCTTGACTTATCTTCGAGTGCATCTTTGTGACTTTTACTTTTCATTGATTTATTCAATCTTTAAAATTAATTTTTTAATTATTTTATCCATTAGTTAATTTTTCAACTTTTAAGACTTTCTACTTTTAATTACTTTTTTGTTTTCAGAAGGCAGTTTGCATCCAAATTCGGAGAAGCCGCAGTGGCACAACGGATTCTGTGTCTGTAGAACGGATGAGAAATCTTTGATCTGTTATCCAAACGAAAATGTAAGTTAAAGTTTTTACTTGCTTTTTAAAATTAATTTATTTTCTGAAATAACTTTTTAAAAATTATTTTTAGATAGCAAATAATCTTGGAAAGGATCTCAGAATTATCAGACTTGACGATGGATGCTGCACTTTACCTCCAGTAAAATCACTGCCATATTTGTCCAGAGATTATTGTACTCCAATATCGGCTTACGGAGAGCTGCCCTCAGGAACTCAAATGAAAACAAAAAAAAAGAGAATTCTTCCTGGGTTCTCCGCAACTCTGGATCGGGTCGGGAGACACAAATCCAAGGCCTCCAACCCTGCTCCGAAAGGCTTCAGTTCCAACAATTATAGTAACCACAGTAACACTCTCGATTATGGCAACTCCAAAAACTACCGTAAGCACTCCAACTACAGCACCCGTGTTAATTACGGTAGCTCCAAGGATCACAGTAATTATCACGAATACGATAACTACAGTAGTGAAAGCTATACTAGCAGAAGTGCTACGGTTTCTCGATTCTATGGTGCTGGAATTACTGTAACGGAACCGAAACGAAGCAGATCCCAAGGAAAAAATTTGGCGACAAAATTCTACTACTCGACTTTAAGAACGATAAAAGGTTGGTTCAAATTTGACAATTTAAAAAAAAGATTTTCTGGATTTTTCTGGACTTGTTTCGTAGAACCACTTTTTTGGACATAAGTGATCGGGAAAAAGTGCCTCATTAAAATTCTTTAGTATTTTGCAAAAAAAAGTTTGTTTTCGATTTATTTCGAACAATTGAGTTTTTAAAAGAATCAATATTTTCAATGAAAAAAATCAGGGAATAGTGTCGGGATTAAGTGGGATTTCAAAAAGGATTTTCCCCGAGGGCATGACATCACGTTCTTAAAAAGTAGCAATGCTGTCATAAAGATCAAGTTCTTTTGTGTCATCCCAAGAAAAATCGGTTCAATGAGAACTTGTATTTTTCCACTTGAGACCAGAAATGTGAAAATTTACTGTTTGTATACTTCTTTAAATTTATATGATGTCATTGTAGTTACTGTAAAAACAGTTCCTGTTTTTAGTAAAATTCTGAAAGCTTGTCTTGACACGGAATTTTGAGAATCTCCATTTGAGACCGGAAACTGTGGAAAATTTCTGCAATTTTACAGTTCCAAAATTGTCTAGTAGACTCCGAAAAACTTTAAAACACTAATATAGCAGTCTTCAATCTTATCCGAATACTTCAAATCGAGCTGCTCATCGACAAAAGCTCTCCAAAAATATTATCAATATTTTAAAAAATATAGTTTTAAATATTTTTTAAAAGTTTTTAAAACTCGAATTTTAAGTTTTAAAAAATAATTTAAAATTCAAAATTTCGAAATATTCGAGGAATTCTTTTAACTTTTGAAGATTGAAGTTTCAAAACAGTACGACTTAGAATTTTCTTTCATCCATTTTTAATTCTCTTTATCTTTGTCTTTAACGCAAATTATTCCATTTCAAAACCGGAAGCTTTCTAAGAACTTCGAGATTAAAAAAATGAAAAAAAAAGAATTGTTTGTCTTTTGGTCAGTCAAGTGGTCAAAATTTGAAACTTGTCGGTTCTCTTTCATCCACAGGAAATTCTTTAAGATAAATATTCTGTAAATTTTAAAATTGATTTTCTCGAAACTTGAAATCGATTTTTTAAATTCTAAAATTGATTTTTTCTATTTTGGAAATATTTTTTAGAATTTATAATTTTTTTTATTTCGGGGACTCATTAATTTGTTGATTTTCGGATGAATATTTTTTGAAATTTACCACTTATTTTTCGGATTTTTGTCCATATAAAAACAATTTTTGGAAACTTATCCTTTTATTTCTAAATCCTCTAATCTCTTTATTCATCAATTTCTGAATGAAGTTGCCTTCCAAATTGATTACCTATTTTTTGGATTTCGAACAAAAATGTTATTGAAACTGATCCTGAAGGAGTATGTACCAGTTTGTCCGATTTGAGTGTTTTGGAAAGTCTGTCTACTTGTTCGAAAAAGACCATTCTTTCCATTTTCGCGGGAGAAGATCCGAGGAAAGACTGTCCTGACCATTTTTATCATAATTGAAATTTTCCGGAAAGATGACCTGCCAATTTCGCACATTAAATTTCGGATGATTTTTATCTCATCGATTATTAAATTTCGGATAATTTTTATTTCATCGATTTTTTGATTGGTCAAGATTTCTGGGTGAACAAATTGCGTCAAATCTGGTTTTAAAGAAGTTGATTTGGATTTTATTCCAAAAAAATTGAATTGGATCATCTCCCAAAAATTTTAATTGGACTTTATTAGTGGAAATTAAGCCTTGTTTTGAAGAAATTAATTTTAATTTCGAAGTTTCAATTCGGGCTTTATTTGTATAGGAAATTGAGCTTTATTTTTGAAAAAGCTCACATTTGGTTTTTATTTTTTTGGATAATCCAAATTAGGCTTAGTTTTTTTAAACAATCCAAATTAGAATTTATTTTTTTTCGAGAAAATCCAAATCCAATTTTTATTTTCATTTTTTGGAAAAGTCCAATTTTTATTCCTTGGGAAGATCCACATTCTGACTTCTATTCTCTGTAAAACCCAGATTCGACTTTTTATTCCGAAGGATGCAGAGATCTTATTATTCTGGCCAAAATCCGGGTCTGGAGGGGATCAGCTTCACCTCGGCTTGGGATCTGGCTGCCGAAGCCGCAAAGAGAAGGAGACAGAGACTTCCGAGAACTCCGGCTTCGAGGAGATTTTCGAGATCTTGTGATCAACTGGACAGTCTGGACGAAAATGAAACCCAAAATTACTGTATTTCTCGACAACCAAGTAAAATCGAACTTTGTCAAAATTATTCCTACTCGAACTTTGAGAAAATTCCTCAAAATCCAGATTATTACTTCCGGAGGGACTTCAGAAGACCTCAGAGGATCATCAGACCTTCCATTTTGGCTTCTCCGATGGTCTTCAGACAAAACAGAAATTTGAGGTCAAAATCCAACGCCGTTGCTTTGAAGATCAACAATCATCGTCCACTACAGTATTCTGTGACGATCGCTCCTCAAGTCACGGCGATTCCGATCAGATTCGAAGATGAATTCGTCAATCAGAATCCGAAGGGACATGACAATGGTTGGTTTTTTGTCTTGAATCGAAAGCTCTTTCAACTTGGTTTTTTGGTCTTGAATGGAAAATTTTTAAACTATTTTTCTGGTCTTGAATGGAGAATCTTTTTAAATTGGTTTTCTGGTCTTGAATGGAAAATGTTTTTAAGTTCAGAACATCCTTGGGTTTTGAGCGAAGGATTTCTAGGTATTTAAAAAATGTTCGGATCTTGAGTGGAAATTATTTTTTTCAAGCGAAGGATCTTCATAACTCTCGAGTGAAAATTATTTTTTCATGTCTATAAAATTTCCGGGGTCTTAAGTGAAAATGATTTTTTTTAAACTGAGGATCTTTCCGGGTCTTGAGTGGAAATTATTTTTTAATATTTAAAAATTTTCAAATCTTCGGTGAAGATTTTTTTCCATGTCAATATTCCCTCCGGGTCTCGAGTGAAGGTTACTTTTTAATGTTTTAAAGTTTTCAGATGTTGAGTGGACAAATTTTTTGATATCTAAAAATTTCCGGGTCTTGAGTGAAAATTTCCGGGTTTTAAGGAAAAACTTTCTTAATCCAGAAACTTAGGTCTTGAAATGGAAATCTTGATTTCTGTTTGATTTTCGAATTTTATTTTTACCCTCGTCCAGCATCAAAAAGATTTGATTTCGGACAACTTTTTTATATACAATATTCGGTTAAGATTACAAAACAGTGTATAGAATTCCGGGATTTTTGGAACTTACTGAAGATTTTTGGAATTTTGTAAAAAATATAAATATTAAATTTCACATTTTCTGGTCTCGATTGGAAAACTTAAAAAATTTTACATGAATATCATCAAGGTCTTCAGTAGATAGTTGAAAGTTTAATTCCACGTTCTCTGGTTTCGGCTAGAAAACTTTTTAGATCGTGTCTAGACGATTATATTTGATCTTGTGATTGATTTTCCTGATTTTTTATAATAGCATTATGCTTTTGTCTTTTTTGGAGATTCAATGTATCAAAGCGAAAAAAAGAATAGCATTACTGCATTATATTTTTGAAGGATTTGATGTCTCGAAGCAAAAAAGAAAGGTAATCTATTGACCTTCTTGGACTCTTTTTGTCCATTCTTCGAACTTTGTATTCAACCCGGCAAAATCTTTCTTAATCTAGAATTCGGAGATCTTTTGTTAAAGCAAACAATAAGAAAATCTACCGAAAATCAAGAATTATTTTTTTGCAAAGGAAGTATCCTTCAAAGTTATTTTTAAAAGTTTTAAAGGAAGTATTTTTTAAAAGAATTTTGAGGATTTCTTATTTTTGAAAAATTTTAATTACAAAGAAAAGCTGAAAGAAATAGTTTCTTAAAAAGTTTCTTCAATTTCCTTAAACTTTTTTGACTTGTCTGATTTTTTAAATTTTTTTCGAATTTTCTGATTTTTTTATTTTTGATTTTTGGAAATAGAGTCGAAAAAGCCAGGGAAGCCTGAATCGGGAGCTGTAAGTACGGGTTTCCTTTGTTCTGAAAATCCTTGGAGAGCGACAATTGAGCGATCGAGAGCTTCGGATAGATCTCGGGAGAAGGATTGACTTGAAGGATACTTTAAGTTCGGTCAGAGATCGGGACGGAATGGATTTACAAAGTTTGAGGGGACGGAAACTGTGCAAAGACGAAATAATAACAATTAATATGAGGATAATAATCAAGTTAAATATAATTACCGAAATTATCATTAATCATCAAAAGTTATCTTTAAAGACATTGATAGATTGATTTGTGATTTATATTAAATGCTCTTATTTGGTATTTATTTTTCTCTCTTTCATAATGATTATCCAAATGACAGCTTTGATGAAGGATTAGATAATGACTGGTTTTGATTACTATCCATCTTTATTGAAGATGTCAGAATCACTTTCAAAAAAAATAACTTCAATAAAGAGCCGGATAATGACTGAAAATAGATATTAGTTATCCCCTCATCGAAGTCGTCAAAGTCACTTTGGAGAAATATTTGAATGAATCTTTAGAGATTGATCTCTGAATATTTTCCAAATCTTTTGGTCATATTTTGAAATAATAAATCTTCCTTTATTCTTTAGTCGTTATTTAAGTGGAGATTTAAGAACCCATCTGCTGTTTTGGAAGCCAATTATCTTGGATTTCTGGATCGTTTCTAATTTCATTTTTAGTTTTATTTTTATTTCCATTTTGATTACCTCACTTTTCCAAAGTTGACTCATTCTTCTTCGATCAATGCCTCAGGGAAAAAAGGTCAAAGCTTAGTCATCTCATTAAAAGAATTCTTGTTTTTTAAATGACATCGAAAGGAAAAAATCATTTTAAATTTTTCCTAAATAACATTGAAAATTTATTTCTATAATTTCGAAATCAATATTAAAAGAATTTCTTTTTCTGTATTTTTAACTGTTGAAGATGTATTTCGACGATTTTTCTTATTTTGAGAAAATCTATCTCGATTCGCCAAAATTTACTTCTATTGTCGGAAGCTGTATTTGTTTCTCGAAACGAATCTCCAGCTGCTTCGGTTCGGTGAAGTTAAAATTCAACAAAAAAGTTTCTTGGGGAAATTTAATCCTTGAGGAAATTTACCCCCTGTGGAGATTGGCCTCGGGTTTATGAGATTTCACTTGGGGTTTTAAAAAGATAGGGAAATATTTTTTCGTATGGAGACTAAGATATTATTCTTGATAGTTTCATTAATTTTAAACTGGATACCACAGGAAAATATCTTGACACGGAAAAAAAGTTATTATTGCCTTCAGTCCTAGTGTCATTGACCTGTGGATTGTGGAATTTTTATTGTTCTTCCATCACTTTGAAGGTTATCTTTGTTTCCGACCTCGAGAACCTTTAAAGACATTTAAATTGAATTGTTTTCTTCGAAAGAAGATTAAATGAAATCGGAAACGGTCGTGAAACTATTTTTTTGAAAGGTATTTAAAAATTTGAACTTTGAAGAAACACTTTTTAAATGTTTAAATTTCTCCATAGCCTTTGCTTGTTGATCAACGACCCCAGTTAAGCTAAATTTCAACAACATTTTCTTCTTGATCATTTTCGTCTTGAGAAGATTTATGTCAGAAATTTTCCTTTCGGAACAATTTTTATTTTGGCGATTTTTGTCTTATGACGATTTATGGCAGAAATTTTTTTCGGGATAATTTTGTTTTCTTGGAAACAACCTTGAGAATCAATTTCATGCTTCGATCAGAAGGAAACAAAACATCTGCCATCTTCTGGTCTCCCCTCAAGCCCCCTTCCGCTGGACCCCCACGCAACAGCTGTCTGTCATCAATCTCCCTTGCGCGACCCTAATCTCCTCCAGAACCAAGAATACAACAATTGCCGTCGTTTTCCGATGACTATTTGCTTTTCTAAATTTATCTGTTTCAAAATTGACTAACATTTTCAGACTTCAGGAAATTTTGAAGCGATAATCTGAAAATCAAGGGTTTTGGAAGTTTCTAAAATACTCAGTCTCTTTCGAGTTAGTTTCTCAAACATTTATTTTTCATTTTTGTAATAATATGACAGAAATCATAGATTAGAAACATTTTTTGGAAATTTTAACCGGCAATTGTTTACTTTTCGCCAGAAATTAATTTTTAGCAATTTTCACTTTTTGCCGGAAAAAACTAATTTATGATATTTATTTTTCGTGAAAGAAATTTAGAATTTTCGAAACCTTGGATTTTGGAGGATTGTGGAAATTTATGTCGGGATGGGTTTTATTTATATCCTAATTAATAACGTTTAAAGGTCCATATGGATCAAACATCGGGACTGTCAAAAACTTTCGCAAATGACAGTTTTCTACTTTTGCTTTTCGAATTTGCAAAGTTGACTCATTATAGTTTTTGTCTCCTTTTTAATATTTCTTTTATTACAATTATTTACTTAATTCCTTGCTTCTGACAGGTATCCATGATCGAGGATAAACACCACCACGTAGTCCTCGGAAATTCTGGAAAACGGAAGTGTGTTTTAAAATTGATTTTCTTTGAAGTAAACATTTCGTATTTGGACCTCAGAAAAGGAGCTATTAATCCTTTTCCAGAAAACGGAAAGGAACGCTTATTGGTATTTCGGGAACTTGGATTTCCTCGTTTCAGTCACTAATATTGTATCTAAACCTTTTTGGTATTTTTTATATCTCCTACAAAGATAGTGTTTGGAAAAGTTGATCCAAGTCAGGATTGGACACTACCCGTCTCTTTTGTTGGAGTTGTTTCTGAATGATAGTTCCGACAGCTCTAACATAGGACCAGGACAATGGCTGAACCCCCCACTTGAGTTCAAAGCGGACACTATCTTTTTTATTAGAGCTGTCTGTTTATAGTGCTTTTGACAGCTCCGATGGATACCTTGAATAGTGACTGAAATTTGCAAGAATTCTTATTCCCAATCACAATCTGATTTATTTTCCCCGTTATTCAATTCCCTTAAAATATTCCGAGAGAAAAGAATTCAACTCTTATATTGTCAAAAGTCGATGAGCATAAAATTTGCGTAAATTGAACGTTGATCCAGATTTCTCCAACAGAAAGACAGTAAAAGGATATTTCGAAATTCGGACAGATCAACTGAGGAAATTATCTCTAAAACTTTAATAGGTTTTTAGAATCACTTAAAATCGCGAAAGATCTGTCTATTATCCCAATTTTTATTTTTAACTTTTAAATTTTCGAGAGTTTCTTATTTTCTCGGATTCTTAAATTTTAATAAGTTTTTTTTTCCGAAAAATATTGAAAAGAGTTTAATCGCTTTTTGAATTTTATTTTTATTCTTGTTTTCGATTTTTTTCACTTTTTGATAAAACTGGTCCTAATGGGTTTCCCAGGGAAAAATCTGTTTTTTCAACCTCAAAGTCATTTTGTTCTTTATTTTTATTTGAAACAATTTCCGCAATTCATTGTTTTTAACCCTCAGGGCAAAACTGGATCTTTTTCCTCGATAGGATCCTCGAGTAGGATGAAATCCAATCGTAATTTTTTTGGGATTTTATTTTTCGATAATCTTTGTTGAGTGGGTCTTCAGTCATCAGGAAATGGACTGGGCTCGATGAATGAGTCGCGGAAGTTGAGTTAATCTAAAAATATGACTTGGATGCTTGGATCCACATTTCTGGAATTTTCGGAAATAGAATCCCGAAATGAAGATCCAAAATAAAAATCTCCAAATTCCAAAAATTTGTCTTATGACATTTCATTAAAAATCCATCCCCAACTTCTATATTTCACAATAGTATAGTTTTTAGTCCCACATGATATATTTTATGTGTTATAGTAATGATCCTTATGTTTATCAAATTCCCAGTTATTGGAACGACCGAAAGTTTGCCTGACCCGTGTTGATCTATTACTTTTTTCCAATCCGATTTTCATTTCTGTTGATCTATCGACGTATCTGACTCAGACCGGCCTTCTAATCCTTCTGGCTTTCGTTGATCAACAAAAGGCTGATGTCCTCAAGAAATTTCCATAACCACGTCGGATTTTTCGACAAATATTTGCTTCTGTTCGATTTTATTTTTCGTTGGAATCCGCTATTAAGAAATCGAACAATGAGCATCGTTTTTTGGATTTAACATCTAAAATGCTTTATCTTCCTAATTTCCGTGTTTTCGTGTCGAGAGAAAACCGAAATTAAAAAATGTTTTTCTAGAATGGAAATTATGGAATTGATAGATTTTAACAATGCCCCTAGAAGCCGGTTTTCGACAGTAAGAGGTAAAGTTTTGCATTCTCCGAGGGAAAATATCTAAGTTATTTTTATTTTAAATTCATAAACTCATAAAGGTATTTGAAAGATTTTAAATTCTTGGATTACTTTTAAATTCTTAAATCTTCAAACTTAATTTTCATGAATCTCAAATCCTTCATTTGCAATTGTCTTTCAAACTTTTCCAGATTTTTGGATTCTTTTTGTTTCTTTAATCTTATTTTTCCAAATTTCGAATTATTTTTATTTTTCCATATTTCTATTCATCCTGAAATTTAATCCGGAGAAAAACTTCCAAAAAAATCTCAGATTTATAATTGATTAAAATTATTCCTGTTTCGAACGAGATTCTGAATCGATCGATTAGATCAGATTAATCCGAAAGAGGAAATGGATAATTTTAGTTTTATTTTTATTCGATGCAAATAGTGGCGCAAATTCGAGAGAAAGTGAGAACGAATCTGAAGGACACTTTGATGGATTAGTCAGACCTGTATATTTTGTGAATCGATTTCGAAAGAACGACAAGTTTGACCTTGGATAGTGTCAGAAAATAGTGAGAATTAATTATTATTCCAAAAATTCCCGGAATTCATTGCAATCAGTTTTGAAATTTTTGGTTTTCATCTTGGATAGTGACTGTGGACTTTTAAAAATATCTTGTTGGGTAGCTTTATTCAGTGTAACAAACCTGTGAATGGACTGTGGACTTCGGAAAACTTCTGGATAATGACTAAAGTTTGCAAAAATCACTCATTTTCAACAAGTTCTTCACGAAAGCGGCTTTCACCGAAAAAGATGACCAATGTTTATTGAATTTGCAAAAAAAAGTTAACAACCAGTTTTTTCATCAATCCTTATTAGTCACTATCCATTCACACTTTATAAACTTTTGTTTTCAAGAATATCATTTTCAAAAAATTTTTCTCAATAACTCTCCACTAGACCTAAACAATTAATTTAATCCACTAGTGCTCTTGAGTGGAAACCGTCGGAATAACTTGTTTCTCCACGCTCTTCACTTCACTCAATCGCTATTTGCGCATCTAGAATTCTACAATCAAAATGTGTTTTCCTTAAAATTCGAAAACCCTACTTTCTGTGAACTTCGACTTGTATGGAATTTAATATTTTGTAATTATTGTATATTGCGAAAATACGAAATTCGAAAACTCTGTTTTTGTGGAATTCATGCTCATCTAGAACTTGATTCTTTACAACTCACTACATATTGCGGAAATTTTAAATTACGGAATTTTGATTTCCTGTGGAATTGGACTTTCCGAAACTTGATTTTTGCACATTAATGTACACTTCTAAATTCCAAGGATTTCATTTTCATTAAAGAACCAATTTTTCCTGAAATTCGGTTTTTTCGAAGGAATCAATATTATTCAAGTTCTGATTTTCTCTGGAAATTCACTACTCCACAAGTTCTGATTTTTTCGAGAAATCAATTCTTTCCATATTTTTATTTTCGCTGAAGAATCAATTCTCTTCGAAGATTTCATATTATATTTTCCAAAGAAATCCATATTACATAAATCCCGATTTTTCCGAAGACTCGATATTATCCGACCTCCGATTTCCACTAAAGGATCGATTCCTCCCAAAGATTCGATTTTCTGTGAAGTTCAGTTTTCTCTAAAATTCGATCCTCGCTCCACCTGCTGTCTCCGTCGACCGCGTGTTCCTTCCAAAAAAAAGGAAAAAGGGAAAAAGAAAAATCTAAAAAAATCGAGAGGAAGACAGTCAAAAATCGACTCGCTCTGATATTATTTTATTTTTCTTCCTGTTTTGGCCAAATGTGAATCAATGCCAAATAACTTATTTTCTCGATTATTAAATTTAGTAATAAGAATATTCATTTTCCTAAAGAAGTTAATTTGTTGTGGATTTTGTAAATCTGACGAAAGACAGAATCCGAGATTAGTTGTCCATGCCAGAGGGATAAAGTTGGTGAAACTGGGTGATGCCAAGAAACCTGGATGTGACTACGATGACGAAAGTTTATTAGGTCCCGATTTCAGTCCTTTTATTAAAAAAAGGATTTTGGCGAATTCGGGAAGTTACAGAAATTCGAAATTTAAGAAAAAAGATTATTTGAGTGTTTCCCAAGAAGAAAATCTCGAAAGAGATCCAGGTTGGATTTTTATAGTAATTTTATTGATTGGGTAAAGTTCGAATCTTGGAAAGTCTTTTTTGAGTTTTGTGAAGTTCTTCGGATTTCGGAAAGAAATTTCTTTTCTTAAGAAGATTCTTTCAATCTTGAAAGGAATATTCTTTATTGATTTTTTTGGAAGTTTTTTGATATCAACGAGAACTTGGATCTCCTATTTATTTTTTAATCCTTATGATTTTATTTCTATAACAATGTAGCTTTTTAATTTTTCTAAAAAATTGCTTTTCATATTTTCAATTCTCCACTTTTTGAATTCAAAATTTTTTTGAATTTTTACTCCTTTGATTCATCGATTGAGGTCGAATTTTATCGATTCAAAAGGACCTTCAATTTCTGAAAAATCTATTATCAGTTGTTCAAAGTCGATTTTCAACAAATAAAATTCCTCAAAGTCGATCATTTATTTACTTTTTGAAACATTTTTCCTCTTTCCTCAAAATTCAAAAATCAATAGAAACAGAAATCAACAATTCAAGAACATTTTTAAAATTTGTAAATTCAAAAAAATTAAAAATTAAATCAAGATGTTTTACAAGAAAATATGATTAATTTTCTTAGGAAGTTAGAAGTACAAATTTTTGGTTAAGGTCAATTTTATTGATTTATATGGATTTGTTTTTATATTTTTTTATTTTTTCGAGAAGTGGACAATTTTCTCTTTTCTTTTGTTGGTCGAAAACTTGCTCCGTTGTCGAAACTATTTGCTTTAGAGCCGACGAGGATTCTCGACTTTTTCGATTGAAAAGAGGAAGCTAAACTACTCAAAAAAACGAAACATAATGTCCACGGAAAAGTTTACTGATTCTTGTACTGAGGACTGATTGGAGATTATACTGTTATAAAAAATATAAATATTTGTCGTAAGATTTTGTAAAAAATTATCTCAAAGAGAAGTTCCAGAGCTTTTGATTCGGGACTGGGAAATGAAAAGAATACAAAGTAATAAAATTTTGAAATAGGTTTGCAAGATCTGGGGTCATAAAATTGTTGAAAAGTAACAAACAGTTCAGAATTTCCTTTTTGGAATTAAAAAAATTTGGAAATCAATGTTTGCGTAATCTCAGGGAATTTCATAAACATGTAGATTCTAGAAAAACATGAACTCTTATGCAATATTTCCTGATCCTATTCGTTACTACAAAGAAACACGTTGAAAAATATTAAATTCTCAGTTTCATAAACTTAATTGTCTTCATGTTTCCTGGCTACTTCATGGACTCCAGACATCGTATTCTCCGAATTCATTTCAGAATTTTCTTTAGTAAATTCTGGCTGCCATATCCTTTAATCCCATTCATAGTTTTTATCCCATGACTTCTAGACATCGTGTCTTTGGATCCTGTTTCAAAACCTTCAATGAATGCTAGATACCGTAGTTCTTGATCCTATTTCAAAACTCCTAACGATTTCTAGATACCATTTTCTTTTCCTTGTTTCGTAACCCTTAATGAATTCTAGATACCGTTTTTTTGATCCCATTTCACAGCTTTCATTCAAGTTCCGAAAAGTTCTGATTTCGAAATCACTTCGCATTTTAATTTTTCTGACTCATGTGCATAGTTTCCATTTTTCTTTTCCTTTTCCTCAAAATTTTTTTCGAACGAAAATGCAAAAACAATAAAAACTAGAACAGAACAAAGAAAGTAATCCTTTATTAAATCAGATTAATTACAAGATCAAACAAAAGATCAAAATATTGTTTTCTGAAGGATAATAAAAAAAGTTTCTTCGTTTTTAAGCATCCAAAAACAGATCTTTGATTTTTAGGAATTGAGGATACTTTTTCTTTCTTTAGATATAAAGATAAGGTTGTTAATTTCTAATGTTGAAAGAGTACAAAATTATCTTTCGAATTTCAAAAATGAGTAAAATTACTATTTTTTAAAATTAATTGAAAATAATTTATCTTTCTAAAGTCCAAAAACCAACGTTATTACTTTTTTATCCAAAATAAAATTATTACTTTTCTAAAGATGATTGAAACATCATTTTTTGCTCATCCGAAAGTCCATTATTATCCTGTCAGTACTCTCATTCTGATCTCTCCCGAGAGTGAATGGCAGGCAACTCGACCACGCCAATCGAAAATCAGATTTTTCTACGGCGATCGTTATCTTTTCTCACGACTATTTTTTCCTTTTTTCGATCAGACAAACTTGGCCAATAAATGTATTTTTAAAACATTTTACTTTTTTTATCTCTCTAAAATTAGTTCTTATTTTTGTTTTCCTTAATTTAAAAACTCTTTTCTATTTTTTGAAATTTAAAATTTTTCTATTTTTGAGATTTTTAAAATGATCAGTATTTTTTGATTTTACTTTGATTAGCTAAAATAAGTGTCCATTTGGGACTGGCTAGTCCATCGCCCGAGGGCTTTTCGACCACAAGTCAAATTTTACGCAATAATTTCTTTGATTTAATGGACTCCGAGATGATGACAAGCGGGACGCTGGACAATAACTTGATTTGATTCGCTATAGTTGTCATTTTATAGGAGTTACTTTCGAGACTAATGGAATTTTGGAGAAATTTTTTAGAACTAAAAGAAGCTTCAAACATAGTTATAATTTCATAATCCTTTTTGAGACCAGTAGAGTTAAAAAATGATTGTCATTTTCTTCTGCAAATTTTTGGAATAACCGACGTGGGTAAATATCAAATACCTTTCGCCAACATTCTTGATCAGAAAATGAATCTATCCAAGTATTCTCGAAAAGAGGATTTTCTTTTTAATGTAATTAAGTGTTTGTTGTTTCTTAATTTTCCGAAAAAAACGTGGGTGAATATAGAGTATTTTTTTCGACCTGAGATTCCCCGATTGGAAAGTACAAAAATCTCATCCACGTGATCTTAAATGGAATACTTTATGTTTTCAGCATAATTAAGTGTTGTCATTTTTTTGATCTTCGAAAACAGACGTAGGCGGAGGTAAAATACCTTTAGTCTGACACACTTGATCGGAAAATATAAAGTTTATCCAAGTGGTATCAAATAGAATGTTTTTAATGTAACTGTGTTTGGTTATAATTTTTATAAAACTTTGGAAATCGACGTGGGCGAAGGTAAAATACCTTGCTTTGACCCAATATTCTCCGACCTAAAAATACCCCTTAATCAAGTGCCCTGTTTGTTTTATCCTTGTCCAAACATTTTTCGAGAGAAATCTTATAAAACTTAAATATTCATTTGTTACTTTTAAATACTTTAAAAATCCGATCTTACCCTTTTCTAGGATCAAAAGGTTTTTTCGGGATCAAAAAAATCGAATTAAATTAAATATATTTTTTTCACAAAAGAGAAAGTTAAAAATCTTTAACTGCGATCCCTTTTTCGAAAGGAAAACCCGGCCCCGAAAAGAAAAATAAAACGTGTACCGTTAATCCTTTATTGTTTGATCGATTTTCTGAGAAATTTATTTCATTCAAGATCTCTTCATGAGGGTCCTTGGCCAGGAGCATCGGAGCCAATCTTTGGCAAATTCTCTCAATTATTTCGGGAACTATCAGTTGAACGTCATTCCCGAGGAATCTGTCTATCTAACTATCGAAGAAGGATCTGGTAGGAAGTCATCTTGGGCTACAGAGGGTAGAGGGTAGAGAGTAGAGGATAGGAGACCTAGAATGTCTACGGGATAGGGGACTTGGGGAGGAATAGGATAGTTAAAGGAAAAGTTAGAAATAATCTGAGAATGATTTCACTAGAAAGTGAAGTTAACCCTTTTTAAGGGTTTCTGAAATTTTGATACAAGTCCAAAGAAACCATTAAATTTTAAAACCAATTTTTTTATTAAAAACTAATAAAACATTTCAGAAAACGGATTGGATCAAGCAGATGAAGGAACAGAATCTCTCGACCGACGATATTGGCAGGCGAAGCCTTTCAAAGTCGGTCTCCATGGAAGTGCCCATGATGTCATGATCAGCAGTGCTCCAGGGCCACAGTATTACGTGAGTTTTCTTCGTTTCCCCCTTCCCTAATCAAATTTCTCAACGTTATTTTAAACAACATCCACATGCTGTATGTACTATTCCTCAATATCAATTGAAGTATTTCGCATATTGCGTACAACAATTTACGCATTAATTAAAAGTACCTTGTATATTGTTTTTTAATTCTGCATATTGAGTGCAATAATATCGCGTGTTAGGAAATTCTGCATGTTGCTCTGAACAATGCCCGAGACCCCTTGGAGTAAAGTGGTTCTCGAAAGAAAAATTCTCCAAAAATACATTGCCATAATGAAATTTCCTCAATTTGTGAAAGAGTAGTGACCGAAAGAGCTTAGACATCCGATGATGGAATCCTCTTTTTAAGTTCCTTAAAATTGTCGACCATTCTTCGAGAGGACAAAACTTTTTTTAATTCGAACAAGCTCATTTTGCGGAAGAGAAAAAAACACGGAGGAAACTGCTTTCTTCAAAATCGGCTTCCACTGGAATTTTCCGAACTCAAAATTCCTCAAAATTCAAATCTTCCTTCATATTTGGAGATTTTAAGATTCGAATGTTTTTCATACGTGAATCTTTGAGTTTTTTACACAATCCAAAATTCAAATCTTCTTTCGTTTGAATTTTCGAAATTCAAATCCTTCATTTTTGGACTTCCAGAAATTTTTTATAAGATTTCCCAAAATCAAATCCTTCATTTTTGGATTTTCGAAATTTAATTTTTTGGAATGGACATTCGAAACCAAAAAATTGTAAAGTTTTAAATTCGTGCCGAGACGATTTCACAAAGCTTGTTATTCGTAATTTTTAAAGATATTTTTTAAAAAGAAATGGAACCACGTTATCGGCTCTGTCATCGACGTCACTTTGAATCCTTCCACGAAAATCTAAATAGTTCTACAAAGAAAATTAGTATTAGGAAAAGAACCAAATCTGTTCATTTCTGGCCCTCTGATATCACAAATATTCGATTTTATGAAATTCAGGAAAACAACATTGGAATCAGTGGAAATTTTGAAAATGAACCGACGACCCAACAGAGACTTGCTGTGAGTTTATTCTTTTCTATAATTTATATTATCGAAATTAGAAAAACTAAATTTTAATCTTCAAAAATAAGAAAACCTTATTTGTTTGTGAATTAGGTTCTTTAATCTTATTTTTTCCATTTATTTATACTATTGAACTAATTTTTTAGAACTTCTTTTCTCGCCCATTCCGTTCAAATCCGTTGAAAAGAACGAAATCGGTCTCGAAGCTGGATCGAGGAGGAAAAAGAGATTCATTCACGTAAGTTTATTTTTATCTCATGATATGACTTTTTTGAAAGATTGAATTTCCTCATCTCTCGGAGTTCGAAAAGTTGATATTTTTGAAGAATCGGACATCTGGGACTCAATTTTTTACAACTTTCTTCCTCATTTTAAAGTTTTTTTGTTTTTTTTGTTTTTTAGGTTTTAAAAGTTGTCTTTTTCAAATTTTCCAAGTTTAGAAATTATTTTTCTATATTTTAAAAACTTTTAAATTAATTTTTCTTCATTTTTAAAAGTTAAACTAGTTTAAGAAAGATAAATATCCAAAAAAGCATCTGCTTTTTTTGTCTAAATTTGACCTGATTTTTTTATGAAGATGGCCACCAACAGAGTTTCCTGGATTTTTGATGAATCTCTCTTTTAAGAAAATAATTTAAATTCCTTTCGTTTTTTTGAAGAAATGTTTTTAACATCTTTATCATAAGTGTATTTACCAAGTCCGAGGGTGTATGGAGAGGGTCATGAAGGATATAAGTTGTTCAATTTTTAACATTTTTCTAAATTTGTTTGGATTTTTAAATTCTTAAACTTCCGGACACTTTTATTCTTCTGATTTTAAAATTTTCACTTTTTTGATTTCCTTACTTTTTTTATTTGATCACAAAAACCGGAAAATTATTCGTTAATGAACAGTTGACAATTTTGTGCAAAATATCAGCTGTCTAAAACTGGAGCCTTCGAAAGTTTACACTAAAATTGCTCCTGGCTGTTTTTTACTTCGAAATTTTTGAATCTCATTTTTTTCGTAATATGATTTAAAATTTTAATTTTTTAATTCTCAAAATTTTTTGGATCAAGTTTTATTTTTTCCAGGAAATTCGCACTTAATCTTTAAATTCTAATCCTTGTTGATTCCCGCCAGGAAAACTGTCAAAAAAGATAACTTGGCGTCCCTGTCAAGTTGATTCTGATTTCTGATTCCTGATTTACAAAAAAGAAATTTAATGCCTCCGGTCGTTTCCTGAAACTCGAACCGGTTCGTTGACCCTGCCGTTTTCGAAGATCTTCTGGAATTGAAGAGAGAAAAGTAAACCTCGAATTGTTTTTAAGATCAGCCCTAACGATCCGATTTTCTGTCTAAAACCTACAAATCAATTTTTGAATTTCAAATTAAACTTTATCTCTTAATTTTGTCTATATCCTTGGTTTTATTTTTTTATCACAGAAAGCATTGATAAACAACGAGATTTTTGCTGAATGTGAAAAAGAAATATTTGTCAAAAAAAATCAAATTTTCGATGAAATCTCGTTTCTCGATTTTTTTCCCATGTATTTTAATACATGAAAATAAGAAAAACGATTTTCTTCGGGATAAAAAAAATAAAATCCATCAAGAAAATCCCGAAGAGGTTTTTTCCCTTAAATATATTGAATCGAGGTTGAGCTTTTCTTCCTAGTCTCCAAAAGAAAATTTAGTAACACCTTTATTTTCCTTAAAGTCATGTGTCAGCTCCAGATCCTTATCTTGAGTCTCGACAAAGTGCCAAGATCTGATTGATCGTTTTTGGCGGGAAAATATTTTTTCGATTTTATAATCTTACAATTTTATATAGTCGTAATTTTTGATCTTTTTAGTCTTTTTGACTTTGATATCCTTTAACTTTTTGAGAAAAATGGAAACCAAATAAATATCTTTTCTTTGACCAAATGTCCACTTTTTATTTGGACAGTTGCTCATGGAAAGTATTCATTTTTTAAATCTATTTTTCTTTCAAAAAATTTTTAAACAAATAATGATTTTTTTATTTTTTGTATAATTTAAGACAAATAGTGCTTGTTATCTTTTATGGAAAATTGGATGAATCAGTTTTTTTGAATCACTTTCGATTCACTTTTTTGCGTAATTTTCCCATTCAAGTTTTGTAATTGAGCTCGATAATCTTCTTTCAATGACTTTCCGCGTTTTTATGGACGAAAGTTTTGCAATGCTCCAAAAAGTTCCGGAAATTCGTTTTCATAGAATTTTCTAAAAAATTAATTTTTAACTCGTAATATAAAAAAATCATTATTGATGATATTTTCTTTCCACCAGGATTTGGTTTGTACTTTTTGAATCAAAATCCAAAAAACGTTAAAAGCTGTCTCAAATCGGTAATTCCGAAATCCGTGTCGGGAAAAGTTTTATTTTTTTCGTGATTTTTATGGATCGTTTAGATAATGTCCCCGATAGATCTCAATGGTAACTTGGTCGTCGACAGATGTCTCGGGGAGTCTTCAGAGGGATTGGAAGACGAAAAACCGAGATACAAACCTCGACTAGTGAGAGGAAGAAAAGTTTACAGAATAAAAAAGAGAGTTGGATCTTTCATGTCAGTTTTTAAAAAAATTAGTTTCAAAAATTGAAAATTTAAAGTCCAAAATTCAGGAAATTCTTGCTGAAAAAATCTATTTCAATGTCTATATTGATGTGATACTTTCTCATAGTGACTCAAATTAGGCTTAGTTCTAAAAGTTGATGTCCAAAGTCCAAAAGAATCTTCACCGAACAAATCACGCAAGACTTCTATTTTGAACATTTACAAAAGAAAAATCTTATCCGCTTTTTGTGTACGTGAAGTATTTTCGTGGAGTGTTAATCTCCGTCCTTCTCGCTACGAGTCTTACTTTTTTTAACTTGATGTTTCTTGCTACAAATCTTTTTGAAATTTTTTAAAAAAGTCTTATTTTTGTAAACTCGTAGTGCAATTTTTTTCAAGTGCTAAAGACACGTTTTTCTCGATCACCAATTTTTTCTTCCTTCGACCATATGTTTCGGTCTGGTCCTTCCCTCATCTGCCACGACTTTTTCTAGCCAGATGAAGATCATTTGAAATTGTTGACTCTTTAGAAATTGTTGGAACTCCACATATTGCTAATTTCTTGGAATTTCCGACTACTTCTAAAAATCTTTAAAATTTAAACATTTTAATTATTTCATAATTTTTAAATATTCCTAAAATTCCTGAAAATGCGTCTTCTTTGTATTGTCGGAGTGAGGTAAGAGTTTTCGGACGACGAAAAGAGGAAATTATCTTGTCAAAAACTCATCAAAAAAACAGTTTCTGGATTTTCCGGAATTTATTTAATTGTTTTCCAGGCCAGATTTGGAAAAATCCACAGAAAACATTTTTTCTGGAGGAATGACAAAATCTTCAAGTGTTTATTATGATCCTAGAAATCAGAAATTCGCCGTCGCAGCTAATCCTGCAGGTCCTGGGATCGAGAAAAACCCTCTCAGATCGAGCAGATCCCACGAATCCTTGTTGAGCAGCTACTCCTCGACGACACACATGCACGATCTAAGTAAGTCCAAAATAAAGAGTTGAACTTTTGTGAACATAAATATCAACTGTATTTAATGCTCTAATCTTCTTCGAAATTTGTTGAAATCCTCATAGTTGGAAACGGAGAGTGACTGAATTTGGACACTATTCAATCGATTGATTGGAACTGCAAAAATCACTATTTCCGGATTCTTCACTCGTTTTTGAACAACTACGAGGGGTGTTTATTGAGATCAATTAATTTTATCCCGCTGAACTACATTGATTTATTTTTCTTTCAGATTCCGCCGACACCCGTCTTCATCCTGTCCACCCATCTGTCTTGGATGTCCCGAACTGCTTCAAAGTTGCCAACACATACTATGCTTGCAAATCAGCTCAGGAGTACGCAAAATGGATGGAAAAGTAAGTTTTCGCACTTTTTTGAGAATATAACACATAAAAGGTAAAAAAGTGAAATTCGATAGTTGAAAATGACTGGTTTTGGGTCTTCAAAATTCGGAAAAATTTGGAAGTAAAAACTTGAAAATTGCGAAAAGTACTTAAAAGTTCTTCCGATTTTATCATTTTTGTTCTTTTTGTAATATTTTCGTAATATTGTGGTCAATATTTATTTGAGTCTTAATTTTCGACATGTGAAAATTCAAATTTGCTTTTCCGAATCACCACTCCGAAACAGGCCAAACAAAACTGTTTTATCAATTGTGGTGACTGTTCCATTTGAATAATCTCGATTTTTCACTTTCCGAAATTGATTTTTTTCCAAAGTTTGGCTTTTGATTTTTGGAAATAAGTTCCTTATTCAAAAATTCCAAATAACCTCGAGTTTTCACTTTTCGGAGTCCATTTTTGCTGCGCAATTTTTGTTCTTCGCATTTGGAGATAATTACTTGATTTAAAAATTTTAAATAACCTCGATTTTTTCTTTTCCAAATTCGTTTGGAAGTATTTTTATTTTTTAAATAATCTTGATTCTTTACTTTAAGAATTGGTCTCTCAAAATTTCTGTTTTTTTCGGAATTTATTTTTTGCAAAATGTCACTTTGGAAAAATATGGAATTTTCCATTGGACCCCTGGGATTTTTTTAAAAGAAATCCATTGTCCTTCTAATTTTCGGTTTAACGATTTTAGTTTTCTTATTCTTCTAAGATCCACTTTGTACAAATCATTTTTCTAGTTTATTTCAAATATAGATTTCGAGATTAATTCCATATTATTCCACTGTATCTGGAGCGTATTTGCTCCATTTCTGCAAAAAGAGGTCCTGAATCGAGATAATCTACGAAATCCATAAATCTTTTTCTATGATCAATTTCGGAAAAATCAATTAGAAATTCGTGATTAATAGGACATGAAATCAGTATCAGGAAGGATTACCAATATTGATATAGTTGAGGTTGAAAATGAATGATTTCGAAAATCCAAAAACGAGAAATTTCCACTGGGAGTTGGAAACGTTTGAAATCCTCACCGTCAAAATTAAAAAATATAACCTGTTCGAAACCATCGATGAAAGTAAGATTAATCCCTTTGTCCGATCGACTTTCACTCGGACGGAAAGACTGGTCTTTTTGCAGCTTGACTGGTAATGACCTGCCATTTTTTCCACAAAAGCCAATTGCGCGACCAGTTTCGGCGCCAACTTGCCAGATTTTCCTTTTCCGTTTCTGAAAATTCGATATAAAACCTTAATGTGCTCAATTGACCTCTCTCGACCCCTTGACATTAGCATCTAGATTCTTAATATACTTTAATTCCTTAAATAGCATCTAATTTCTCAACTTAGGTCTACATTATTAAATTTATTTATTTTATATTGGAAATTATTGACCCAAAAAAGGTGAATTTATAATTTGATTCAATTTAAATCCAGGGATGCGAAAATTCACAGAAATTCACATTTTGGATCCAATTTCTTTAAGAGAAGAAAAAGGACGTTCCTGATGTTCCAATTTCTAGATCGTTTCTGGATTTCTTTTAGTATTTAAGGATCTATATGGAATTATTAGGAATTTAATCAAAGTAAAAACAGGCGTTCTTTGTTCTTAGGGATTTGTAAAAAATAATTCCGAAATTAGATTGAATTCGGTATGATGCTATTGGAAATCCACGGAATTTGGATTCAATCTTTTCGGGAAGTTTATACAAAGTGATCAAAAATAGTCATGGAACGAAATCGGATTTTCGTGGATTCGTTTTATTTTCACTTTCTATTTGTTCAGCCAGTCACTTACGGCCATTTATAGAAGACTGAAATTCACTATGGGAAAATGGAATTCAGTATTTGACTCAATCGCGTTCCATTCGATCTGTTTTTAATAAAGTAATATTATTCCTTCTACATTTTCCGTGAATCGGATAAATTTATCCATATCGGTCACATTGATCGTATGAACTGGCTTTCTTTGTTTTTCAATGTTTATTAAAGGTCGTTTAATTTTTGTTTATCGATCTTTAAAAACAAAAAGATCAGATAAAAATGAATGCCATATACCAAGAGTTTAAAAAAGCACTCCTTTACCTGTCTTTCGGACTTTTTCGGAAGGGGAAAATCAGATAAAAATTTCATATATCAAATTGTTAAGACATGTGATAGAATTTTTGTTTTCGAGGTTTCGGAAACAAGGGGCCAAATAAAGAAGGAAGTTGATAGAAAATATGAATTCTTTATTTTTGGACTTCCTCCATATCGGTTATTCTTTCTGTAATTAGTTTTTTCTCATTAATCACAAATGTCTAATTGATTTTTCCGAAATTGATAAAAAAAGATTTGCGGATTCCGTGAATCATCTTAATCCATGTTTCTTCTTGGAAAATCAAATTATAGATCTTAAATCTATCCCTGAAAACTTCAATTTCCATATGACCTCGAGAGGAGTTCTGGAAATCAATTTGTTTAATTTTCCGAAACCAGTATTTAGTTACCTATTCTTTCATTATTTCGAATGTAATTTCCGGTAATCTTGATTTCATATGTACCCTGTCTCGAGAAGAAATTATAACTACAATTATTCTCCATGTCAGATTGTCATCCAAATTGTCGGGAACCATGGAGATCTATTTTTCGATTGTTTTTGGCCTTGCGCAGGATTATTTGTTTTTCCTCTTTGGCCGCTTATTCCGACGGCAATTCGGTCAACCGCCACCCGACTGGCAAATTTATCCATTGCGGACTTCCGTTCGAGTAATAATGACGATTTTGTCAGAACCAAAAAAGTTAAAAGGAAATAAAAGAATTTTGGAGTCAAGTCGGTCCTTGTTTACAACCACAACCTCCAATTTTGCGCTCACTTTGGAGGGATTCACTGGCCTCGATCCGAATTGAATGGTTTGACTGACCTTTCGCGTTCGATTTTCATGTTTCAGCGATCCCTTGTTCTTGCTTTTCCTTGAGGGCGTCCGAGGCCAAGCTTTCCCATCTTCGAGGTGTGAATAGGAATGCGAATCAGTCTTTCGTGGCGTAGAATTACAAAACAATGCGGTATTTACCTAATTTTTTCGAACTTGAATCGCTTGGTTCTTAGTTTTCTCTTGAGGCGTTCGCGGCCAGATTTTCCAGTCAAACTTTTTTACCAACTCGAATCAATCCTTCGTGGCCTAAAAATTACCAGACAATGTGATATTTACCTAAACTTCTTTTCAAACTCGAATCGCTTGGTTTTTAAATTCCTCCGAAGGTGTTCGCGGCCAGATTTCTTTAAACTAAAAGGCGTGAATACCGTTTTGAACTAATTTTTTTGGCCTAAAATTGTCAGGGGTTACTTTCCTCTCCCAAATCGATTCTTTCTGTTACGAAAACGAGATCTTTTGTGCCTAATACCCTTGAGGACAATTGAGGTCAGATTTTCTCACCTTGAAAAACCAATAATTTTCCAAAACTGACTTCTTCTTTTGGGCTGACTCGGAATTACCAGATATTCCCGTTCTAATCTGTAATTATTTTTTGCAAAAGAGGAAAGACTGGTTTCAATCTGAAGGATGTCTAATTGAGGCTTTATTGAACAAAAGTATTCGCTTGTTCCCCGAAATACCTGTCTTGATGAATTCCGCCCTGAGGTTGAGACGATCTCGGGACAGCCGTAGACAAAAAAGAAATAAATTGTTGTTTATTTTTAATTTAAATACCTGCAACCAACTTATTTCGAGTATTAATTTTCCTGTTTTCAGCTTGAGACGGGTAATGAACCCCCAGCGGGACACCGCCCGGAGGACGGAGTACTCCCTCCAAGTCTGGATTCTGGAGGCCAAGGGAATCCCAGCGAAACGAAAGTATTACTGTGAGCTCTGTCTCGACAAAACCCTCTACGCCAAAACCTCCTCCAAGCCCCGGGGAGAGATCTGTTTCTGGGGAGAACATTACCACTTCGAGTGAGTTTCCATCTTGTTTTCCAACTTCCCATTCTTTTATTTTTCCTCTCTTTTTACCATTTGAAATACTTTTTCAGAGGAATCCCGGCGATCAAGGACATTTGTGTTAATCTCTACAGAGAAGCCGATCCGAAAAAGAAAAAGGATCGGGCCACTCCTATTGGCTACGTGAAAATCGACGTGGATCAACTGATCTCAAGGACCCCTGTCGAAAGATGGTTGGTTTATGTTTCTTGAAGATTTTACAAACGAGTTATTCTTAATTTTTATGAGCAAAACCGGAAGGCGTCAAGATTTATTTTCCAATATAACCTTCTTGAAACCAGATTATCAAGTTTTTCGAGATTATGAATGGAAAATTGCGCAACTGAAGCTTTCAAAAATTTAAATGGAATTATTTTTAAAACGAAATTATTTTTTAAAGTGGAATTTCGGTCAAGTGGGGATCATCGGGATCCGCGGAAACCTTGATCTCTAGTATATATTTGAAATATTTTTTGAATGGAAAGTCATTTGAGTTCTTTTTTACTAAAATGGAAACCTTTAAAAGTAAATTAGGGTACGGTGAAGAGCACTGGATTTCGGTGAAAACTTTACTTCTTGTGTACTTGAGGTATTTTCTGAATGGAAATTTAGGAATAGAGTTAGAGTATAATAAAAGTAATTAAAGTCCGATAAAATTTTTATTTTTTGTATGATTGAATGTAGAAATACTTTGTTTTGGTCTTCCGAAATTAAACTAACATTTTTCCAAATCGGAATGTCGAGCGAGTGCGAACAAAATCCGACCTTTTCTGAGAATATTTTTCAAACTGAAGATCTAATTTTTTATTCGGTCAAAACAACTTTATCTCGTGGAAATCTAAACTCTTTTGGATGGGGAATTTTTAAATTCAAAATTTGATGGAGGATTTATTTTACAAGGGTCGAATTGTTTAAATCCGAGATTATCTCGAGTTTTTGATCTGGCTAAAAAAATATTTCCTAATTTAGTTACTTCCCCGATAGAACAAAAGAATTTCTGGTTTCACTTTCGGAAACGTAATTTTTCATTTGT
Organism: Halicephalobus sp. NKZ332; assembly: GCA_009761265.1. Taxonomy (NCBI): domain Eukaryota; kingdom Metazoa; phylum Nematoda; class Chromadorea; order Rhabditida; family Panagrolaimidae; genus Halicephalobus; species Halicephalobus sp. NKZ332. The sequence goes on from VOSG01000062.1 coordinate 110,589, forward strand.
TTTTTTCAACTTTACTTTTTTATTTTATTGTTTTCACCTTGGTTTTATGAATTATTTTGGTCAGTCTCTATCAGGTTTGGTTTTATGAGATCAGGAAGTGAGAGTCAGAATCAAGTAAAAACTTTTGGAACGAAAATTTCCACGTTTGAAAATTATGGGGAATGTAGAGATTCTTTTTGTTTTTGACGTCGGATCAAGTTCGTATCGGATATTTTCTGGCGAAATTTGAATAATCTCTGGAAGAGATCTCTGGGAAAATCCGACCGTAAATGGACCAGGACGATTAGAGTCAGAACCACGAGGGGCAAAATTTAAATACCTGAAAGAGGATCGGCGAGAAATGTCCTCGTTTTTCGTTTTGACTCTTTCCGAGGATAAAGAGGAGTCTGGTATTTTCGACAATTGACATGGATATGTCTGTTGTCTTTGCCAGATTTTCCGAAATTTGTCTTGGGAAGCCTGGCGTTTTTGGAGGATTAGTAGTTCGAATTGTGATCGAGGGGTGAATTAAGGATTACTCGTGACAGAACCACCACTTGAACTTTGTCCTCAGAGAATGAAGATCAGAGGAGTTTTGGAATAAAAGAATGTTGGTCTTACCGTGAGCGGTGTTTGATTCGTTTTTCCTGATGTGGACTTGATATTCAAAAACTGATTCGTATGAAGTGATAAGTATCTTCCCAGATTGGTAGCATTTAAGACTGATAGACATTGATTATTTTTCGGTAATATCCCCTTACACTCCAGTGCTCGTAATAGTGTCAGATAAAGGATGGGAGAGAAGACTAGCTTGTAAATTAAAAAGAAAACATGTTCCGAAAACCGCTAATTTGTCCTGACGGGATATCGATGTTTCCAAGTTCATTGATCCTGAAATGACTTCCGCTTTCAAAGTTCGCTGATTCTAGAGCTATCCTTAGCAGTTCCATTCATCAGTAAATTTTCACTATACCTTTGTGGTCGACGGATTTTCCAGTTCATTTCTGGTTTTGTCCAAATCCGAAAATGGCCGTCAAGTTGATTTCCAAGTTTCAAACCAAGGAAACTTAACTATATTGTTGGGAAGAAAATGAACGAATTTGTTCCGCTTTCTTGACTAGATTGAATTTGACGTTTAATCTAGTTTTGAATGAATTCTTTTTTGGTCTTCTAAAATACAAAAGTTTTTAGTCAATTGAGCAATCTGAAATATGTGAGCTGGTTTTTGATTCCGGCTGGCCCAGAATTTCGAATTGAATTTTTGAAGTTTTTAATAATTTCTTTTTAAATCTTTGAAATTCGTCAATTATTCGTTTTCGTCGGTCAATCGGTGTCAAGGAGTTTGTTCAGTTTTAATCTTTTGAATTAGGATTTGAATTAAGTGGAAACTTGAAATGGAATTGAAACTGAAAGTTCTGGAAATTCCTGTTGAGATAATTCCGTAAATTTTTATTTTGGTTCTAGGAATTTACAAGGATTCGTGTCGAGATAGTTTTGAAATTTTAATTGCTGAAGTTCATTTTTCATAGAGGATGGTTAAAAAGAGAAAACTGAGGCCTAAGTCTGCTGTCTATATTCCACCGACAGCCTGTTGTCCTGGACACTACCTCGAGGAAGTGCGGAAGTCCAGGGAAAGATCCCAAAAATCTTTTTCTGTTTCTAAATTTGAAGAAGCAGACTTAGATTTCGAGTTCGGAAAGGACTATTCCACCTTTGAAAGACACGAAAAAGACGGAAAAAGCCAGAGAAGATCCCTAGGGAGAAATCTGAAGAACTTACTTGGAGTGTCATTCAAGTTTGACAAGAATTTGATAAAATTCAACAGCGCTTTTGGACACTATGGACGGTAAATCTGGTTTTGCTCATGAAAATTTTCATCTTAAGCACAATCTGCTTTAGTAAAAATTACTTGGTTGTTGATGTTTATCCTTAAATCTCGGTTTTTAGGTACACTATTTCGACTGGAACGGAACCGTCGGTTCGAGACAGACTCTCCCTCGGTTCCAGAAACAACAATGACCCTCCGGCAATGAGAATCAAAGCCCGTTTCCAGGCGATAGATGTTCTTCCCTTGACCAATTATAACCGTCTTTGTGATTTCCTCAAGGATAACTACCTCCCTCTGTGTTTGAAGCTGGAACCTCTGCTCGGAGTCCGTGCTAAGGAAGATCTGGCGACGAGTCTTGTGCGAATCTTGCACAAACAGCAACTTGTTAAAGAATTCCTGTGCGACCTCGTGATGAGCGAAGTCGATGTCCTTGGTGAGTTCTGATATATTGATTTCGAAAGTGTCTTGATTTAGATGTAGTTTCGAAGGTTGTTCAAACTAAATCAATGTGTTTTTCAGATAATGAGCACTTGATGTTCAGAGGAAATTCTCTGGCGACGAAGGCAATGGAAGCTTACATGAAGCTAGTTGCGACAGATTATTTGAAAAACACTCTGGAAGATTACATTAAACAAGTTTTGGACAAGAATCTTGATTGTGAAGTTGATCCTACGAAATTGAGCTCGCAGTCGGTGCTGGAAAAGAACCGCCAGAACTTGATGGTTTTCGTCCAACAAGCATGGGAAAGAATTTACAGTAAATCCCATCTTTTCCCGGTTGAACTGAGAGAGGTTTTCAAAGCTCTAAGAGATAGACTCCAAGAAGCCGGAAGACCTGAGTTGGCGGATAATCTTATTTCGTCGTCGATTTTCTTGCGGTTCCTATGTCCGGCAATACTTTCACCCAGTCTTTTTGGATTAGTTGGGGAATACCCGACTGGACAAGCTTCGAGGAATCTGACTTTGATTGCGAAGACTCTTCAGACTTTGGCGAACTTTACTCAGTTTGGAGGGAAGGAAGGATACATGGAGTTCATGAATGAGTTCATAGAAAAAGAAAGAGGCCATATGCATGAATTCTTGGTTTTGATTTCGAAGTTGCACTCTGGATCGGCATTGACTGGAGGCGATTGTGTGATTTTGGATCTAGGAAAAGAACTGAGCTTGATTCACTCTTATTTGGAGGAGGTTTGGACGACAGATGTCCATGACCAAGTTTGCAAAGAAAAGAGCTCACTCAATCAGCTTCTGGGAATCTTGAAGGAGATAAGGATGAAGTATTCGAGACCGACGACACCGAGTTCGGGATCTATAAATACAAATGGAAGTCCAAGTGATTATGAGAACAATGGGAGGAACAATAATTCTGGTTCGAGACATTCTGTTTCGACAAATGGCTCGCAAAGAATTCAACCTGCGGCGAATTTAAACACGTCTGATGATTATGTTTTGCAAAGTGCAGTTAATGATAATATGACTTTACTGAATGCAGGTTTCCATGTTCAACAAAATCGATCGAGGATTTCGAGAAAGCCACCAACTTCGAGTGCTCCTCCACATGGGTTTATGCCTCCTAGACATCATTTGGTTGAGAGACCGGCAGCGATCAATTATGAAGAAAACTACATTCAGAATAATGGGAACTTGAACAGATTTGGTTTCATGAAGGTGGAACCTCCGAGATGTTCGAATCCAATTGGACAGAGAGAGTACCAGATTTATGATGACAGAGACCAAGTCAATTCGATGCACATTTATGATCATGTTCCTGTCCACAGAAATATCCCGGGAATTAGATTGAAGACAGGGTCGGAATTGAGACTGGATAGCGACTCGGATGAGAGCTTGGAAGACAGAAGACCGAGAAGAACGAAGAGAAGATCGGAATCGGTGGTTATCGGTCAAGTACAAGTTAAGGGAGCAGGACAAAGTTCGGGTTACAATAGCCAGAATAACTCTAACACTAGTAGTCCTGTGGAGAATCCAGTCATTATAGAAACTCCGAGAGCTTTGACGATTAATAACCCGAGATATTTGAGCTCGTCGAGCAGTACTTCTTCGGGGTCTTCCCCACCGACTTGCTCGGGAAAAGCATCGAGTTCGAATTCCAACATTTATGAGGAATTGGGAGTTCAGAGAAGACCGTCGAGTCCGTTATTCCATAATTACAATACTTCCAGTAGCGGAGTGGAATCAGGAACGGCGACGATGAGGACGACGTCATCGGATTCGTCGCAATCGAGTTTCGAGCGAATTCCGAAAATGATTCCTAGGATGGGAACTACAACTATGCCGCTTACGGTAATGCAGAGACATTCGAAGCCCACTGTGGTCAATGTGGACGATGAACCACCACAGCTTCCGGAAAGGAAATTGATTTCGACTGCGGTTTTGACGAATGATTACGGTATAAGGCAATCGTTGGAAAGTTTGAGTGAGACAGAAAGACTTCAACAAGAACTTCTGAAACTTCAGCAGGAAAACGAAATTTTGCGACAACAATTGGCACGTCAAAGTATAGCTCATTGAGGATGAATAGTCATTGATGTCTTTGTGCCTTCTGGATAATTGCCGTTTTTTCGGTGCCTCATTTTTCACTTTTGCTTCATCTCAAGAAATTTATATTTATCAGTTTCTTAACATTTGTAAATAATCGAGAATTGGATAAATCTCATTTGATTGTTGCAAGGATTCAAGAATAAAGTTCAAAGAGATAATTTGGAGTTGTTTTCTTTGGTTATGGTAGTGGGGATAATATGAGGGGAGGGGATTAAGGCGTTGAAAGAGTTTATCAATTACTACGGAGATTGAAATTGTGTTCTCTCGGGAGTGGATTTCGGAAATCCTTTGTTCTATCAATTGGAAGTTTTAGTCTTGTATGGATTCTAAATCCTGATTTCCAGCCAGATATAAATTTTTCTAGAATTTTCCACTGACCTTTAAATTTCTTTTGCTCTACGAACGCATTTGTAGTGTTGTCATATCTTCGTTCTCGTGTTCTTGGAACGTTGAGGACAGAGATACCTTGTGGATTATCTCCTGACTAGTTAGGTTAGTTAAGTGGTTCATTTGATTCTTCTTTGTGCTATAGTTTACCGAAATTTATAAACTTCAAATATTTTCTTTAATTATTTTTTTAAGTTAACGATAAAATAAAAATAAACAAAAATAAAAAATGAATTTTGTATAAAAAATAAAAAGTTGTTTTTATTTAAAAATAGAAAATATTTTTCTCCAAAGACCTTTGGATATATGATCAACAAATTAATGATTATTTTCGACCGAAGAATATCACAAATAAACACCGAAAATAAGTTTTTAATCGCACTTTTCTAATCAATTTTGTACTTTGTGCAAAAATCAACCATCGATGAAAAACGTGAGGTTTGTTTTCCAAAACAATATTTTCGATCAGAAAAACAGGACTTTGATATAAGAACTATAAACAACCGAACTTTTTATTTCTTTAAATAAATTCATTTTTGGTTTATTTTCGAAAAAATGAATTTTTCATTTGACATCATTCAGATAAATTCTTTGCTTTCTTTTAAAAAAGTTTATCCTTTGAATATTAAACAATAATTTTAACTTGTTTTTAAAATAAACTTTCCACTTGGGATTATTCGGATAGTTTTTTACTTTTCTTATTTTAATGAAAATTATATCTCTAAAATAACTTTTATATTTTAAGATTAACATAAATTTAAATAAATAACTAAATACAAAATATGAAAATAACTTTTTCTCAAAATTAAAAGAAAATAATAGGAAAAACGGTTTAGAAATTTCGGAAAGAAATTTTTGAAGTAAGTCTAAAATTAATTTTCTCCTTTAAGTTCAGTAAAATCCCTGAGGAATATTTTCATTAACCCAAGTGCAGTTGTTATTCCAAAATTTCCTCCTCTGACCTGAGTTCGAAAATCGATAAAATTTGATTCGAGTTCAATACAACTACGCCAGCCGTAGTTTGGTCCCTGTAGCGTCACCCGAATCCGCGCGATTCTTTATCAAAACTAGAGAAAACGAAAGAAATTAGAGAAACTACGTGTAGCGGAGTCTGGAGCGACTAATCAGGTCCGAATCAAAAGATGCTCGTCCAAAGAAGACTGGGCAGTCTTGTGGTAAGTCTTTCATTTTATATAATAATGAATTATTATTTTTCTTTTGTGAAGTGATCTGAGTAGAAATTCCGTATTGGGAAAACATTATTTGTCTTTTTCAGAGTGATTTTCGTATCAATTTTATATGAATTCCTTTTTTAATTTGATATAAACTATTTATTTTTTAAATTTAAAAAGGAATTTTATATAAACAGTTATCATTCTTCTTTTTCAAAGCGATCTGTTTAGAAATTTCATGTGAAATTCTGCTCTTATTTTATATAAAATATTATTATTCTTTTAGACTGTGGATCTGAGTTGTGTCTAAAGTAGAGAATGGATGCTCTTTATCGAATAAACAAAAATAAGAGCAGTACGATAACATCAAGAATAGATACTAAATAACACTGAGCATCATAGGGATCTCATATCACTTGTCTAGAACCTTTGGACAGTTAACGGATATTGTAAATCCGGGTAGTTATCTTATTCCGGAGATCCCGTTTTTCCTTGCAAAAGTGATATTATCCCAAAATATCAGTATTATTTAGCACTTGTTTTTGCCGTTTTAAAAACGTTGTTCAAAAAATAGTTCTACGTTTTCCATCATATATGATATAGCTTTTAGCAGAAAATCTCTAGTGTTTCTGAACTTTACACACTTATCAAACATTTTTGCTTTCAATTTTCTTTATCAATTTTAGTACGAAAATCTTTGTTTCCTCAACATTACTTTTTCGTTAAGGAAATTTTGATTTATTGTAAGAGATTTATATTTTTTAAATGTTGTTTAAACATTTAAATATTTATTTATTTCAGTCCAAAAAAATCTTCCAATTTTCTTCCATTGCGATGGTCCAAGAAAATGCGAAAAGGTTCACCTATTCCCAACTCCCGAAACTCTTGCCTCCGAATCTGGATCATACCCTGAAGACCTTCGTCGACTTTGCCGAGCCTATCCAGACATACAGTGAATACGAGGAAACGAAAAAAGCTACTTTGAATTTCATCAAATCTGGTGAAGCTGGAAAACTCCATTCACTTCTTCAACAAAGAGCAGAAAAATTGAATAACTGGTTAACGCCATGGTGGTTGAACATAGCATATCTCGAATCAAGAACCCCATTGCCTATCGTAACATCACCTGGAGTAGCTTTCCCCCCTATGGAGTACTCGGGTCAAGAGGGCCAAATCGATGCTGCGGCGAAATTAATTCAAACGACTTTGAATTTTCATCATAAAATTTTAAATGATGAATTGCCCGAAGATAGAGCCGGAAAAACGCCCTTCGATATGAGTCAGTACAAATTCCTCTTCGGGACCACCAGAGTACCCAAGAAAAGCAAGGACGAAATCGTCTATGGGTGTTCTGGAACCTTCGGGAAACATATCCTGGTGACCAGGAACGGTCATGTAAGTTACTTTTTCAAACAGTTGACAATATTACCATGACGGCAAAATTGATATCAATCAACAGAATTGAATTTAGTAATTTAATAAGAACAGTTTAGTAGTATTAATTGCTATAGTGGAATTACTTAGTTTAATTATATTAATTTTAGTCCTTCCATTTCCCTGTCTACGATAAGCAAGGAAACGTCCTCGGAGTAGATGCCATCGCCGCTCAAATTCGGGATTATGTGGTTCCTATGAGTGAGATCAGAATCAACAGACCAGTCAATCTCGTTTCTTCCGATGGTCGAGACGAATGGGCCGATGTGTATGGTAGACTGAAGAGTGAGTTTTGGGACTTAAAACTGGGATCTCATTAAAGTTTCTGGGAATTCGTGTTAAGAAGATTTCATCGGAACAATTCTTTTTTGTGAAATTGTGACAACGTAATATTTTTTAGAAAAGAATCCAAAATCAATCGAAAGTTATGAAAAGGCTTTGTTCGTCCTCTGTCTGGATTCTCAAGTGGAACAACATTCGGACAGAACCCGGGTTGAGGAGCAGATGAGACAGATGTTGACTGGAGGAGGAAGTGACGAGAACGGCATTAACAGATGGTTCGACAAAACCATCCAAATGAATGTCGGTTTCGATGGATACTCTGGAATCACCTACGAACACACTCCTGCCGAAGGTCCTCCAATTGCCAACTTGATGGACAATGTTTGCACTGACCTGTGAGATTACTGTACTCAAAAATAAGTAAAAAAATAATTACAGTGAAAAACGGAACTATTTCCGAGAGTCTTCTGGAGAACCCCTGGCCGCCCCCCATGAGATCAGCTTCGACCTCGAAGCCGCGGATAAAGACGCCATTGACGCCGCCGCGGAGAAACTCAACAGATCCGTCCAGGATTTGGAAATCAGATTCTTCTCCTTCGAGGGCTTCGGAAAAGACGTTCCCAAAAAAGCCAAACTTTCCCCAGACAGCTTCATCCAACTTGCCTTCCAGGCAACTTTCTACAAACTCCACGGAGTTTTCCCTCCTACTTACGAAACTGCCACTTTGAGAAAGTTCGATGAAGGCAGAACAGACACCATCAGACTTCCCAACAAAGCCAGTGCTGCTTTCACTAAGGCCTTCGTGGAGCAAAATACTCATATCTCCCCGAAGGACATGCAGAATCTCTTGAAGAACGCTGTCGAAGCCCACAAGGACTACTCTGTCAGATGCATGTTGGGAAGTGGCATGGATCGTCATCTTCTCGGATTAAGGTTGATTGCTGCAGAAAACGGATTAGAAATCCCGGATATTTTCAAAACTGATGCTTACAGAAAAATGATGCACTTCAGAGTTAGTACAAGTCAAGTCCCCACTCGTCTGGTGATCCCCATGGGTTTTGGACCTTCTGCCGCCGATTGTTACGGTATCTGCTACAATCCCCAGGAAAACGCTATTCATTTCACTATCACGGCGTTCAATTGTTGCAAGGAAACCTCTGCCAAAAAGTTCGCGGCGGAACTCAAAAACACACTGAACAACTTTGAAGTTTTGTTAAATTTGGCTGACCCTAACTTCAGCAAATCGAAACTGTAAAAAAGTGGAGTATATTAAATATGATAATGAACTCAGAAATATATTAAATAGCTTTGACTTGCTCACTTTAGTTGGTTCTAATCATAGTTAATATAAATAAGAAAATAAAAATGACTAAATTTATCAGAAAACTTAAAAACATTCATGGTGACCCAAAGATAATCTTTCTTTCTCTCGGGAATTAGAAAAGTTATTAGTACCTCATTTTGAGAAGTAATATCCCTCGATATTACCTGTATTTTAGTGGCATGAGTTTCAAAGACAACTACAAAACCTATGTAAATAATAACGAGGGATATCATCTCTCAAAACTGGATATTAACAGCTTTTTTAATTTCCGAAAAATTTGAACGTTACTTATTTTAAGTTACACCATAACTTTAGAATCGTTTTATTTGAATTTATTCGAAATTTAATCAATTTAAAGTACAATAGAGTAAATTATATAAAATTGGACAAAAAATTCAACTGCATATTGAGTAACTTTATAGCTTTAATTGAAATCACCTGAAAATCAAGGATATAACGAAATAACATTTATCTAGTTCGCTGAAAACAAAAAATCTTCAATGATCTTCAAATATTGTTTATTTGAAACGATACTGATTTTGACAGATTGACAATATGAAGAATACAAATCAACACCCCCACCCGAATATGGTGGGTGAATCACGATCGACCAATTAAAAAAGTTGGTCTTTGTACCGCCTTTTGACGAGATTTCGGGCTATAAAAATCGGGAAATCTGGCTCGACGTAACACTTGTTTGTTTTCTTTCGACTCTTTTTATCATATTTTTCTCGAACGAGCCGAGTTTAAACTCATCCAGACATTTCTATCTTTTTCGTCTTATTTTAAACAAAATTCAATATAAATAAAGCTAACTTGTTAAATTTATTTTTTCAAATTTTCATGTTTGTGAAAGTTCTGACTTTTCTGTAGATTACTATCTTGGGAGATTCAATTGATCTTTTAAAATTTAAAATTTGATTTTTCGAGGATGGAATTTGAGGTATGAGTCCCATTTTTTCTGATAATCCATTCGTTCAATCACTAATTCACCTCGGGACTCGAATTTTGGAAAGTATCTCCACTTGATCATTTTATTGGATACATTTCGAGAGAAGAATTACATATTGAATTTTTATGTGTAATTTTGTATTAAATTTTCGGGTATTTTTAGAAGGATGAAAGTTCTCTTCCTGATCGCCGCAGTTTTCCTCGTCGGAGCCTTCGGATTCCGTCAACAGAGCGTCGGTAAGTAGTTATTTAAGACACTTTAACCAACAATAAGGTGTATTAGTAAATATATGTACAAATAATCAGATCATTTTGTAATGAGAAATATTCAGTTTTCATTTTATTAAAGATTCTGATGTTCAATTTTCCGGAATTTCAGGAATCAGAGGCAGATTGATGTGTGGAGACAAGCCTTTGTCCAACACCCAAGTCAAGCTCTGGAACAAGAACAAGGTCGGAACTGACGACCAACTCGCCGCCGCAAAGACCGATGCCCAAGGCAACTTCCAACTTAGTGGAGGTATCGGATCCCTCTTCACCATGGACGTCCACTTCAAGGTCTACCACGACTGTGACGATGGAGTCAAGCCCTGTCAAAGAAAAGTCGATTTGAGGTAAACTTATAGATAAAAATCCTTTAAAAGTTATTTAAAAATTCTTCAGACTTCCTGACCAATACATCACCCGTACTTCTGAAATCCAGAAGTGGTTCGATGCTGGAACGATGAACATGGAGTTCCACTTCCCCGATGAAGAAAGATCTTGTATCAACTAAGTCGTGTCTCTAGTAACTCTATTGTGATATTGCATTTAATCTGAGGATAAATAAGATTCGAACGATATGCACTTTCTAAATTCAAAGATCCAAATTTCGAAATGATTTCTCACATCATATTGATGGATTTTGGAGTGTACATTGTCAGACTGGTGATTCACTTTTGGTACAAATTGTTTTTCAAAAAATATAAAATTCACAACTTTTTGCTTTTTTGAAAGAAAATAATTAAATTCGTATATTTAAAAAGTTTCTTCTTTAGTTACTTTTTCACAAAACTGAACAGATGTTTTTAATCAAGAAAAAGTATATTTAGTTACAAGGAGAAATTAGTCAACTTGATAAATCTGATAGAAAAGATCTTCTTAAAGGTATATTTCCTAAAGTTCTTGTATAAATAAAAGATTTTTCCTTTTTTCTAAATGCAATAAATGAAACTTAATGCATTTTTCTGATTTCCTTTTTTAAGAAGAATATTAAAGCGGAAATATTCTAAACAATTATTTGGTAATTTGCAAAATGTGTTCTGATTTAGTCTAAAATACTGGTTTAAAGGAAATCAATCTTCTTCTCGGACTTTGCGAAAGTAGCAAACTCTGATTTGTTGACCATTTGAGATCAAGAAGGAAGACTTTTCGTCGACCATTCAAGACCAAAGAGGAAGGTTTTCGTCGAACATCTGAGAGGAAAACTTTTTTCGCTGACCATCTGAGACTAAAGAGGAAGTGTTTTAGTTGTTTGGGAAACAGAAAATGAAGACCAGAGATTAATCTGACATCAAGGGTACAAGAGAATAGGATTTGTCGAAATTTTTCTATCTTTCCAGTTTATCGAACGTGTTTGTTTTCGAAAAAAAATTACGCAATTTTGAGATGAAATTTAGCAGTTGTCCGAATGATTCATTTTCAGAAAACAGTTAAATAAAGAAAGATTTATTTGTGAAATTGATTCATCTATGAGATTCAGATTGAGATGGTGATTTTGGGGATATAATCAGTCTTGGAGAAAAACACAACGAATATTTATCTACTTCAAAGTAATTTTTAAGTACTAATTCGTGGTATCATCTTTTTAGTGACAATAGAAAAATGCATTCATGCTCTGTCGTCAAAATATGATACATTCCCAGATTTTCTACCAAAATTGTTCAATAACGAAATTATTTACTCCAACAAAAGGACAATTATCTAGTATAAGAAGAAAAACATGTGGGTTGGGTAGTTCATCGATTGGTTATCTTGATCACGAAGAAAACAAATATCTCTGCTCGTCTGTTTTGAATGATAGAAGTTCTCCATCAAGCCCTATCAAAACCACAAAGATGATTAAAAGAACTATTTTTGAAGAGAGGAAGCGGTGGTCCGGAGTTGACGGTTAACTTTAAAGAAGTTTTCAGCTTTTATATAGCGTCTGTCTTCTTAACGGCTAAACTTGGACAAAAATGGAAAAATCCAAAAAAAGCAGAAAATGGAAAATAACTCTGGTTTACCAGTGGTTGCAAAAATGCACCTTCCGTCAACGACACTTGACCACTTTTTTAAATTTATTTTTATTACTGATGACAGTTTCTCGGAATCCCTGAGTTAACTTTTCATATTCGAAACGGACAAAAATATCGTATTGAGAATGTTTTCCTTCTTCTAATTCTCTCATAAATTCCAAGAGTTCTTGTAGAGTGATTTCTCTAATTTCATTTAAGGTCTTCCAAAGAATATAGTTGAAAGTTAAAATAACTACTAGCATTTACTGAATCTTTATTTTGAGGTTGTTAAATTTTAATAGTTGAAGCGAGAACTTTCTGTTGTAAATTCAAGATACTTTCGAAATCTGATATTCAA